>MU686637.1:18942-48990 GCA_026770625.1 Nicotiana glauca
ACTTCTATTTAGACTTGTTTTTAGCACTCTTTAGTAGTTCGTGAGTTAGTGACATCGGATCTGGGTAGAGTTGTATTGAGACTTCCGCATTTTATTTTATTTTGGTTTTCAGCTATTTATGCTTTTTAAGACTTCCTTTTTTATTTAAGTGACTCGTTTTATTTATATTGTTGAGGATCGGGGAATGTTTAAAATGTTTGGCTTGCCTAGCTCCGATAGTAGGCGCCATCACGACTCCCGATGGTTGGAAATTCGGGTCGTGACATGCATAAAATCATTTCTTCTTTTATCCACTGATTATGACCCTCTTATCCTAAAATAGACCAAATCAGCCAACAACAAATTAATCACTGACAGTGCGGGATATAGATTACAATCAATCGAGCAAACAGTCTCGCCGATGTTAGCTAGAAAAAAGATTAGATCTTCCAAAAGCAGTATAATTCAAGAACCTAATTCATGCATGGTGCCTACCATAGATGTGCGCTAACTTATGTTACATTTTACATATTTCTAGTGAATATTTCTATTAATCACCAATAAGACCTGAATAATTTTTCGTGAATAACTCTCGTAATCACCAATAAGATGTCACGACCCTAACCCCGAACCCGGTCGTGATGACGCCTCTCGTGAAGGCACGGTCGGCCAATAAATAATTACTCAGTTTTAAACAGTTAAATGGCATAATAAAGGTCTAAGCATATCTAAATAACACAAAATAGCAAAAAAATCCATCCCGGCATAGTCCAAACCGGGGTGTCACAAGTCTTGAGCAACTAAGAATCATGATACCAGTCTACTAAATACAGTATCTGATACAACTGTCTGAAGAACATAGAAAATAATAAGATAAGGGGAGGCACGGGGGCTGCGGACGCCAGCAGCTACCTAGTAGTCTCCGAAACACCACCTGGACTGGAGGAATCAACACTCCGGAGCGGAACCAACATCGCCTGAATCTACACACACCGTGCAAGGAGTAATGTGAGTACTCCGACCCAGTGAGTAACAAGTAAATAAAATATGAAGATTAGAAATCACATAAAGCTCAAAGTCTTCTATAATGAAGCAGTAAAACATCGTTTGAAAATAGTAAATCAGTAAAAAGCCAATCAAACACTTTTTAACAGGTAACACAGGTAAATAACGTAAAGTAACTGACAGAAGTTCGCCCCTCGGGTTCAGTATCCACAAATCCACCCCTCGGGCCATATCTCAGTACAGTGCTAGTCCCTCGGGCTCAATCTCATATCACAAATAGGTACCCGCACTCACTGGGGGTGTGCAGACTCCTGGAGGGGCCCCTTACGGCCCAAGCGCAATCACAAGCCATCCCGTGGCATCAATCTAGGCCCTTGGCCTCAAATCAGTATCAGCATCCCTCACAATATAGGCCCTCGGCCTTACTCAGTCCGAAAATCATCACAAGCCCCTTGGGCAATAGTAAAAACAGTGTTTACAGCCCAAACATTATTTAAAATATCATTTAAGCCTTAAAAACTGAGAAAGAATGGCTGAATAGTAAAACAGTAGAAATTATCAGGACTGAGTTCAAGTAATAAGTCAAAATAGTGAGGAAATAGTAATAAAAATCTCCGAAGGTTCCAAATAGTTGACACGAAGCCCAAACATGGCATTCAATCTAAGTCATAATAATAACAAATAAGTCTCAGTCAAATAAGCGGTAAAATCATTAATCGGGACGGTAAATGACCCCACGCTCCACGTCAAGTGCGTGTCTCACCTCAATATAGCACTACGATGTGCAAATCCAGAGTTTCAAACCCTCAGGACATCATTTACAATCATTACTCACCTCGAACCTGCTAAATATCTAGCTCGCGATGCCTTTGCCCCTCGAATCGGCCTCCACGTGTGTCGAATCTATCCAAAATCAGAACGAATACGTCACAATATGCAAAGGGAATAAAGCCCATGCGAAAACAATCGAAAAATATAAAAAATCTCGAAATTAGCAAAACTCGAGCCCCGGGCCCACTACTCGAAACTCAGAAATGTTTACACCAATAGGTTCCTTATCTCCCCACGAGTTCGTACATACCAAAAACATCAAAATCCGTCCACAATTGACCCTTCAAATCCTATATCAAAATTTCAAAATTCCAAGCCCTAGTTCTTCCATTTTTAGCTTAAGTTTCCATGAATTTCTAGGTGGATTTCACAATAAAATCGAGTTTTAGGTCTGATATTCTTACCTCCAAACGTTTCTCCTTGAATCCCTCTTTAATCTCCTTCAAAAAGCTCCCAAAATGACCAACTGTGGAGGAAATGAACCTCAAAATCGCGGATGAAACGACTTAAAAACAATCTACCCAGTTCTGTTTTTCCTTCATCGCGATCGCGAAGAAAAAACCTTCAACTTCCCAAAATAACTCTACACGATTGCGTAACACACACCGCAATCGTGATGGTCCCTCAAACTTACCTTCCGCGAACGCGTACATTCTCCTGTGAACGCGAAGAACAACCGCAACCTCAGACCAGTTGACTAAAATAACCCTATGCGATCGCGACTACACGTACGCGAACGCGAAGCACAACCCTCTCACTCTACGCGATCGCGGGATCCACTTCGCGAACGCGAAGAGCATTCAGAAAGCCCCTCGAATTCCTACTACGCGATCGCGAAGGGCAAAAACCTGCACAGATGAACCTGCAATTTTTCTGCAGTTTTTCCAACTCCAAAAGGTCCGAATGACTACCCGAAACTCTCCCGAGACCCTCGAGACCTCAACCAAAAGCACCAATAAATCCTAACACCTTATTCAAACTTGTTCCAATCATCAGGACACCTCAAACAACACCAAATTACTCAAAACTCATCGGATTCAAGCCTAAGTTTTCTAAAATCTTCCAAAATACGCTTTCGATCAAAGACCCAACCAAACCATGTCCGAATGACCTGAAATTTTACACACACATCCCAAATGACACAACAAAGCTACTGCAACTCTCGAAATTCTATTCCAACCCTCGGATCAAAATCTCACATACCAACCGGTAATCGCCAAAATATTAACTTCGCCAATTCAAGCCTAATTCTACTCCGGACCTCCAAAACTCATTCCAATCACACTCCTAAGCCATAAATTACCTTCCGAAGCTAACCGAACCATCGGAACTCACATTTGTGCCCTCTAACACATAAGTCAACATCCAATTGACTTTTCCAACTTAAACCTTCTTAAAAGAGACAGAGTGTCTCAAACCTCACCAAAACACATTCGGCTTCTATCCCACCAACCCGATACCTCAAAACACAGATGAACAAAGCAAATAGGAGCAAAAATAGGGAAAATGGACCGGTAACCCATGAGACGACCGGCCGGGTCGTCACATCCTCCCCAACTAAAACAAACGTCTATCCTCGAACGAGTCAAGAAACTTACCTGAAGCCTCAAACAGGTGAGGATATCTTCTCCGCATCTCCCGCTCGGTCTCCCAGGTGGCCGCCTCCACGGGCTGACCTCTCCACTGCACCTTTATTGAAGCTATATCCTTTGATCTCAATTTCCGAACCTGACGCTCCAAAATAGTTGTTGGCTCCACATCGTAAGTCAAATCATCCTCCAACTTAACCGTGCTGAAATCCAGAACATGAGACGGATCTCCAATATACTTTCGGAGCATAGAAACATGGAAAACCAGAACTCAGCCACCTCCCCAAGCCTCCTTAGTACCTCAAAAGGCCCAATAAACTGCAGACTCAACTTCCTTTTCTTTCCGAATCTCATAACACCCTTCGTGGGCGAAACCTTCAACAGGACCTTCTCACCAACCATGTAAGACACATGTCGAACCTTCCTGTCAGCATAACTCTTTTGCCTCGACTGCACCGTACGAAGTCTCTCCTGAATTATTTTCACTTTATCCAAAGCATCCTTAACCAAATATGTCCCCAATAGCCTAGCCTCACTAGGCTCGAACCAACCAACTGGAGATCTACATCGCCTCCCATACAAAGCCTCATATGGAGCCATCTAAATACTCGACTAGTAGCTGTTATTATACGCAAACTCTGCAAGCAGTAGGAACTGATCCCATGACCCTCCGAAATCAATCACACAAGCGCGTAGCATATCCTCCAATATCTGAATGGTGCGCTCGGACTGCCCGTCCGTCTGAGGGTGAAAAGTTGTGCTCAACTGTACCTGAGTACCCAACTCTCGCTGAACAGACTGCCAAAACTGAGAAGTAAACTGAGTGCCCCGATCTGAAATGATGGAAACTGGAACACCATGCAACAGAAAAATCTCCCGAATATATATCTATGCCAGCCGCTCTGAAGTTTAGGTAGTACAAATAGGAATGAAGTGCGTGGACTTGGTCAGCCTATCCACAATCACCCAAATAGCATCAAACTTCTTCACAGTCTGAGGGAGTCCAACAAAAAAATCCATAGTGATCCTCTCCCACTTTCACTCAGGAATAACTATCTGCTGAAGCAAGCCACCTGGTCTCTGATGCTCATATTTCACCTGTTGACAATTGAGACACCGAGCTACAAATCCCACAATATCTTTCTTCATTCTTCGCCACCAGTAATGTTGTCTAAGATAGGATACATCTTCGCGGCACCCAGATGAATGGAATACCGCGAGCTATGGGCCTCCTCCAATATCAACTCCCGAAGCCCATCCACATTGGGCACACAAATCCGGCCCTACATCCTCAACACCCCGTCATCTCCAATAGTTGTGAGCACGTGATTTTGTGTCTCGTTTGCACTTTGTGTGCATTTTTAGTTGCTATAATTTATAAAAATACAAAAAAATAGTACACTTGCATTTAAAATTCGATTTTTATATTTTGGTCAATTAATATTACTAAAACAAGAGAAAAATAATAAAATAGTCTTTTCACAATTTTAATCTCTACATTTTACATTCTTTGGTTTAGCTTTCTTTAAATTTGGAATTAGTTAATTTTAGAAATTAATTAGCATCATTTTAGATTTTGATTTGAGTCTTTTATTTTACATAAAATCAGAAAATTCAACAAATAATAATAATAATAATGATGATAAATAATTAAATAAAAGGAAAACAAATTAATAAAAAGGAATTATGCTAGTTAAATTGGGCCAATTTTGGTTTAAGCCCAAACGACCCCATTCCAATTTGCTCTGCCCAGCCCCTTTGGCCCAAATCAACACGCCCCAACCCAATCCACTAAATGCCCGGTCCAGTCCCCCTATATGCAAAACGACGTTGTTTTCACGTCGTTTAATTTGGATCGTTCATCGTGCCTCATCAAACTATTGATCCCCCATTTTAATTATAATTGTTTGACAACATACATTAAACCTAAAAACATAATTCATCCTCCTCGTATCATCCCCCCCTGTACCGTTGGTGTATAACCACCGTGTCCCTACCGTACCTCCGCCCTAACTCCGTCACCGAAAATCGCGCACGGCGGCAGTCAAGCTCCAAACCCACCCAAATTTTCACCATCAACTCCTCTCCTCCTCCACTTTCCAATGCCCCAAATAGTTTCCCTCGAATGTTAGCCGACCTGTTCGAATATTCGAAAACAGTGGCGCCGCCTCCGCCGCCCACGGCGGCGCCACCAGCAAACGACCCCTGTTTTACACCCTGTATTCTCCCCAAGGTCCTCGTTCCAAATCCATGGCCGGCTTCATTCGAATCCTCATGCATGTCTTCGAATATTAAATCTAAAATCCGACCCCAAAACCCTAGTTGGTCCAAAGAATCCCAAATTGATTCTCCGTAGTCCCCATGCCCCCCTCGCCTTCATTCTCAGGCCAAAAGCTCTCGAATCTCACCGGTTAAGCTCCAATTTCACATGTAGGGTTTGTGATTTTTTCGCCTGTCTGGAGCTTCATTAATTCTGGGGATTTTTGACAAAACGAACCTATAACATTAATTAGAGTCCAATTCTAGAAATCCATTAAGCATTGAAGTCCGAATTTCAGTAAGTCCCCCTTCTCATTTTGTTTTAGTTTTTTCTTTGATTCGTGATTTATCTGTTTAATTAAGTGTAGTTCTAACTTCTGAATAATTTCAATTGTTAGCTTAATTTCGATATTTTTCTGCCTGTCAGTTTTAGCAAAATGTTTAGGTTATCTTAGGCTAATGTCCATCTCTGTTCGATTCTAAGTTTATTAGTGTAAATGTATAATTGTTAGTTCAATTGTTAAGAATTAGTTTAATTCCGATTAGTTCAAATTATTAGTTTGATTGAATTTTCTTTTGGTTTGCTTGGTTTTAGCTATTCTGATAAGTATTTGTTTCTTGTTAAATTTTAGTTTTAAACCTGTTTAAGTTTTGTTTGAGTATTAGGTCCAGTTTCAATTGTTCTTTAGGTTCAGCATTCATTGATGTTGGGTTCAATGTCAATTAATTAGTCTTGGTTAGTTCAAGTTAGTATAGTTGATTGGTTATAACTGCTAGAGTTTAATTAGTGTTAGTAATTTCAGGGGGATTTCAGGGGTAGTTTGGGCGCAGGAAAGGGTAGTTTTGTTAAGATTGGTAAATTCAAAGCTAAGGTAAGGGTAATAGGTATTGTATAGTTTAAAAGAACACCCTAGGGCCTTCTACAATAGGACTTTAGTGTAGATTTTAGCAAACTTAGGGCAGTAACTTGAGAAACAAGTCAGAAATTGAAGGTTTAATAAGTAAAATCTGAAATTAAAAGGGAAGAAAATGAGTAAAAGCTTCCAGAACTTTCTGCCCCCTTTTCTGCCTATAAAAGGCATATTTAGTGCCTTGGATTACAAGTTTGGACCCCCCTGAAAATTCCCAGAGTTTCCAACCCTCAAAATTCCCCAAAGCTATTTTTTTGCAGATTTTTAGAACTGTGTTTTAGAAATTTAAACCTGCAAAAATCCCAAAATAGTAGAAAATACAATAAAAACCAAAAAAATTTTACTGTTTCATTGTTTATTTTAGTCATTCTCAAATTCCAATTTGGTTCTCCATTCTCTGTTTCAAACTCGAGTTTAAAAGTAGCTGAAGTTTAGCTGGTATTCAATTCAAGTGATTTTGGTCCTATTAAGTGGGTTTCAGTCTTAATCTAGCTTAGCTAAAGGTTCGGGGGTATTTCGAAGGGATTTGTGAGCTTCTGTGGGTTTGTTCATGCTGATTTTTGGAGCGTTTTACTGAGTTCTCTATTAGTTGTGAATTTTCTGGATTTCAAACTCATTCCTGGGCTGTTGATTATTGTACCTGGCTGTTGAGGCTTCCAGTTATTGCTGCTGATCTGATTTTTCTTCCTCCTGTTGTCTTCATTCCAGGTATATTCCAAACTTCATGTAAATCACCAGCTTGGGAAATGAAATGAAGAATAATTTCATTTGAGGCTAAATATTTTGATAGTTCTATTGATGTTTACATAGCATTCTGTTATAGCTTTAAACATTATTCTGTTTTCATTTTGTATTTCTGAATTGGACTGTGGCATTCTGCTGTAGCTTTGAATATTGCTGTAATTTGATATTTGTTGATTAGTTTAGGACTGCTTCTGAACTTTTAAGTTTGTTCATGATTTAAGGCGTGTATTATTAGGCTGTTGAAATTATGAACTCTGTGACTAAGTGATAATTATAGTCCGTTTGAGTTTAACATTCAGGCACAACAAATAAATTCCGAGTGTAATTTTATTAGTCAGTCATTAAAGCTTTCAAATGTTTATATCATGTTTAGAATTAATCAATAAAATTGGGATTCATTTCTCCCTGTTAGTCTGATTCATGCTAATAGCTTGAGACTGTTTGAGTAAATTCTTTGGGCTCGTTGACAGGCCCAATGTTGTCCAATTAACAACCCTGAAGGTGCTGGCTTGCTTCTGTTTCAGTTTAGAATTTGGGCTCACTTTGTGCTCAAAGCTTATTTGTTCATGGATACGAATTACATAGCCCATGTGACTGAACTATCCTCGTTTTCAGGCCAATTCGTAGGCCCAAAATTGCTGGAAGTCACAAAACGCTTTCAAAAATTACACTAGGAATGGGAAATTAATTTGCAAATATAAAATTAGGTTTCGAATTTGGTAGCGGGTTCAAACTAAAAGGGTCTTCCCTTTTGTTTGAATTCAGACTTGAATTCGAGGACCGAATTTATAAATGTGAATTAATTAGCCTTTTAGAGACAAATAATAAATAGAAAATCGTAGTCACTTTAAGTTGGCCTTTAAATAATAAAATGAGACGAGCCTCGCCAAACACGAAATACAATTGCGGGGCCCTCATTAATTGCTTAATTAAAAATATTTAGAACTTGGGGCGTGCCGTTTAGCGAATTTCACGGCCTCCCACAAAGTTAAAAAGACGTTAGTCACTTTAGGCGCGTTTTAATAATCTTACCTTCTCAAATACGGATGTGCATTTCATGCGACCCAAATCCAAATCCAAAAACGTTGAATAAGAATGTGTCGAGGATCCGGGCGCATTTCATGTGACGTGATTCGAAAACACATTTTTTAAACGACGTTCACTTTCGTAAAAATTAACTAAAAGCGGTAAATAATCTTAAAATAGCATTATAGGTTGGAACATGTTTAAAAACCAAATTTTAGCCATTTATGATAATTTAAGCGACCGTGCTAGAACCACGGGATCCGGCCTAACACCTTCCCTCGGGTCAACAGAATTTCTGGTTCGCAGACTCCAATTAGGAAGTCGACAATTTTCCTCAATTTGTGATTTAAATTAAACCGGTGACTTAGGACACCAAAAGCCAATCCTATCCCAAGTGGCGACTCTAAAAATAAATAAATTATCTCATTTCGAATAATGTCACTTTAAATGGAAAAACTCCCTTATACATTTATCTTTCGGGGTAGGTGTGTAAAAAAGGAGGTGTGACAGCTCTGGCGACTCTGCTGGGGAAACGAACCCAGAATTTCGATTCAGGGTTCAAGAATTCGAGCTTTGTATAATTGTTATTTTTGGCTTTATCTGATTTTCTACATGCTTCCATGCTATATGTGCTAAATATTTTACCGCTTTGATATTTGCTTGAACTGTATATATAAACTGTCACGAATCCCTTCCTCTTTCTGAGTCTTCTACATCATGGAGAAGCACTTCGTGTAGCTTCTCTTCTGTTTAGAGTCTTTCCCAATTTAGAACGAGGTTTGGATAAGCTGCTAAGCCGGCGGAGCTTCTGTATCCCCGGTACGCTGCCTCCCCTTCGGCTCGAGTTGTCTGCTCGGGTAAGCTAGGTCTAGATCAATAAACCTAGGGTTTAAACCTAGAAGAACAAAACCTCATGCCGGATCCCTAGTAGGACGCTTGTTTGCGTCATGTGCATTGACTTAGGGGACTCAACACAAGGGTTGGGTCCGTCTAGGACAGGTGACCTGAAATGAATTGACCATCCTGATGCATCTTACGTGCTACTTGCGCATTTATTTGCTCGGCTCTGCGTGTTGACCGGCTTGTCTAAATGAGAGAAATTGAGAAAAAATAGCAGTGTTAGGACTAAATGAGAGTAACCATTTTTGAAAAACCAATGCCCAAATAGTACCGAAATGCTGCCGGATTTTTGAAAAATTAAAAAAAAAAAGAGAAAATATATTTTAAAGAAAAAATAGAAAGAAAATTGTTGCTCAAAATAGTTTTGATTGTGGCAAATCTACCCGAACTACGCTGGTTTGATATCTCACCGGAGGTGAGATACGTAGGCAACCCTCATCGGGTCCAACCGCCCTTTTGCAAAATAGCCGAAAAATGTCAAAATTTTAATTTTTGTCAAATAAGTCGGATGATGCCATTCTTGTTGAAATAAGCCGAATGTCCCCAAAAGGGCGCCGGAAGGCTGTTTTTGCAAGAACAGCCACCCTGAGTCATTTTTAAACGGTTGGCAGGCACAACCTTAAAATCTCCCTACCGGAAGTGCTGAAAGGCCGTATCTGCAAAACCGAATCTTTGTTTCCTTAAATAAATTTTTTTGAAAAAAATAGCCACTTTTTCCTTTTAGGTCAAAATAGATCATTAAAATACTCCTTAAATGTCTTTCTTTCATAATAAAAAAAATATAATAAAATAATAATAAAAAATAAAAATTCGAAAAATTGAGTCCGAAAAATATTTTTTGCTCAAAAATCCAGAATATTTTCGTTAAAGTCCCTCTTTTGAAATTTAAGAGGCAACGTTCAAAATCCAAAAAAAAAGTATATTTTTCTTTCGTGTTAGAAAAAGAGAAAATAAATGAAAATTCAAACAAAAAATATTTTCTTTTTACTTCTAAAATTCCCAAAGTTGCAATAAAAAGAAAAGAAATTTTTAGAAGTCTTTCTTTCAAAAAATAAGAAGAAAAATCAAAACAAAAAAGATTTCCCTTAAAGCATTTCTTTCAAAATTCCAAAAAAAAAAAAGAGAGTTAGCTTATTTACTTTATTTGCAAGAACTACGCTTGGTCTTATTCATGCGGGGTCATGATACGTAAGCAATCTACATAAGATTCGACCGTAATCCTAGAAAAAAAAAAGAAAAAAAAAGAAAGAAATACAAGGGAAATAAATAGAGGGAAAAACGAGAAAAAGAAACACAAAGAAAGAAAATAAGGTATTGAGAAAATCATGGCCAAAGAAAAGGAAAAACAGAAAATGAAAATGGAGAAGCAGCAAAACAAAATGAAAGAAAGCAAAACAAAAAGAGAAAGGAAAGAGAAAAAGAATAAGAAGAAAAACCGGGATGACACATGCAACCGAAGCAAACATATAGATATCCATTTAACTATATAGGTGCATCACACTACAATGTGCAGTTACCTATCTGTTACTTGTTTCATACTAACCGTTTGTTGCTGTCAATTCCAGCTGAGTATTTTAGAAACCGTGGTTGGTTTGTGGTAAACTGGCCTCGCATCGATACTTCACCAGATCCAAAGAAAAAACAGAGATGTCATCTGAAACGACCGTGCCTGCAATCCCCATACCTGAAGATAGCCCAATCTCTGGGATCCCGGCCTCTGAATCCTATACATCTGAAGAAAATCGGATCTTGCGCTTGCACTTGATGGAAATGTGGGATGCTTGGAATAACAGGAAGGATCCCCCAAGCACTATCCCCGGATTCCCGGAGTTTGTTCCCTAGATCTGGAGGTGCCACCACGGTCCCTATCAGCCGCCCAAATATTCCTCTGGGGCAACCTACTATGACTGCTAACTTCTTCGGAACACCCTCTAAGGATCATCCCCAAGTGTTCCCATCTGGAATTGCTCCCAACATCTTTATAGCTCCACCATCATCTGTAACCACCCAACCATCGATACCAAAACATGCTTTTGACCCTTCGGTCTTCACATTTCAGAATCAAGTTTTTCAGGCTGACCCTCCTCACTATCCTCAATATACCTACTCTCGGCCACCATATGAGATCATACCGGGGCAGGACAAAACCCCTAAACCCCGGAGCATAATGAAATGACAAAAAGAATGAGGAGTTTAGAGCAGAGTCTGAAAAATATGCAAGGTCTAAGTTGGCAGAAGAGTGTTTCTTACAATGATCTGTGCATGTTCCCTCACGTGCACCTGCCTATGGGATTCAAGACGCCAAAGTTCGAAAAGTATGATGGACATGGCGATCCCATTGCTCACCTCAAAAGGTATTGCACTCAATTGCGTGGGGCTGGTGGAAAAGAAGAGTTACTAATAGCTTACTCTGGAGAAAGCTTGGTGGGCATAGCGTCGGAGTGGTACATGGATCAGGACATATCTCGATGGCATATCTAGGATGACCTTTCTAGAGATTTCGCCCCACAATTTCAGTACAATATAGACATTGCGCCAGACAGGAATTCCCTGGCAAACCTAAAGAAAAAGCCTTCAGAGAGTTTCCGTGAATATGCAATAAAATGGCGTGAACAGGCGTCAAGAGTGAATGAAGCCTCCAATGGATGAGTTTGAGATGGTCATTGTCTTCTTACAGGCTCAGGAGGCAGATTATTTTCAAAACATGATGTCCGCTATGGGTAAGCCTTTTGCAGAAGCAATAAAAATCGGAGAAATGGTGGAGAATGGACTGAAAACAGGCAGAATTTTGAGCCAGTCAGCTATTAGAGCAACCTCCCAAGCCATCCAAGGCGGGTCTGGAGGAATGGCAAAGGGTAGGACGAAAGAAGAAATGTCCATGGCGGCTTCGGGTGCGAGAAGACACCGCGCTCCCAGACCCATATTTTCAGAAAGAACCCCTCAGCATTATTACCCTCATCAAGAAATGTCCTATGCTCCATAACCATATGCGGTCATGAACGCTCAACCCTTCGCCCGACCGCAGCCACATGCCAACAGAAATCAACCTCCATTCCCAAGAAACCAGCCACCTTACCAAAACCAATATAACCCCCAACCACCACAAAATAATTTTCGCCCTCGGGAACCACCTAGGCGACCAAATTTTACCCCGATTGGTGAACCATATTCCAGTTTGTTCCCGAAGCTCGTCCAGATGAACCTATTACAGCCTATTCCCCAAAATAGGCCGAATCCAGAATCTCCAGCCTATCAACGAGGTGTTCATTGTGCCTATCATTCAGGGGCTGAAGGGCACAGTACTGACAGCTGCTGGACATTGAAAAAAGCTGTGGAGGATTTGATCGAACAAGGGAAAATAGTGTTGAGGGATGAAGCAGCCCCGAATGTTACTAATAATCCCTTGCCCGCTCACGACAACGGGCCGGTGATTGGCATAATTTGTGAAGACAAAGAATTCGATCCAGCGCTTAAGGCCATAATTGCTATTGTTGATGCGGAAAGGAAGCCCAAGGTAGCCTCGAAACAAGAGAAATGGGAAAAGAAGAGTAAAATCACCGAGACAGAACCGGAAAAGGAAATCGATGTACCCAAGCAAGCCTATGTGGTATGGGGGGACAATCAAACCACCTCAGCTGAATGAGCCAGTGATTATTGGACGCATACCACAGAAGCCTAAGTACAGTAAAGAGGAAGATGATGAGGATTTCACGACTAAAGAGAATGAGGGAATACGTGGGGCAATGAGGAAAATGCTCTGTGAAACCCATATGGTCCAGCCAGTAGAGGGCACTAGCACCGCTGAGGTGCTATACATAGGACCAAGCGCCAAGCTTTAAAACTGGAATGCTATGCCATTCCTGATCAGGCGGGAGTCTCAGTAGACTTGTCCTGCCGCATTTTTCTGCATCGCGAGTTATCCCAGGGTGTAACTCGGATGTTTTCTTTAGTTTCCTGTATTTAAATTCCTGAATGTCAACCCTGTTATCTTCTCAATTCCAAGAAATGAAATCAATATTTCATCGTTCATTTTCTTTATTTTTCTAAGTTTTGCTATGTCTTCTCTTTTATTTCTCTTCAATTCTAATAATGCAGCTTTAAATAACACGACATGCTTGCAGACTTCATGCCCAGATCGCAAGAACTCTGTCAGACTTCGAAATAATGAATCAAAAGTTGAAATACAAAGAAGTTAAGTTTGAGAAAATTAAAAGAAAAGAATCGGAACAACTGAAGAAAATTGGTTCGTGGTTTGGGAAAGGTTCGTCACTGAAGCAGAGCTTGAGGACAGTAAGTGGGTCTAGACTCATATGGAACGTTGACCTTAATTGAAACAGATGACTGCAGTTTGTCACGGGCAGTTGTACCAACAAAGAATGGCACGTGCCTATAAAATTTGAAGTAGAGCAACTGGTATTAAGGCGTATTCTTCCTCATCACCAGGAAGCAAAAGGAAAGTTTGCTCCTAATCGGAAAATATTGTCAAGAGAAGCAGTGTATCTAGGAGACATTAAAGGAAATGATCCTGAAACAACAGTCAATGCAAATGCAGTCAAAAGATATTATGTTTAAGCCTCCTGTTTTGATGGCTTTTGTGTAATTGAGATGACGAAGGCTTTCCTTCCCGCTACCCCAAACACTATCAATCCTTCGTAAACCCTTTGAGCCGGTTATGCTTTTTTGATCACCCTCTTTGGAACCCGGAAGTACCAGCAGAAAAAGAAGAAGAAAAGAAAAAGAAAAAGAAAAGAAAAAGAAAAGAAAAAGAAAAAAAAAGAAAAGAAAGAAAAGAAAAACTAAAACAAAAACAAAACAAAACAGAAAAATAAAAGAAAAATAAAAAACAAAGTTTCTCTGAACTACGTTTGACTTGATCCCGAAAGGGTACGTAGGCAACCTCTCCCTGAGGTTCAGTCACACCAAAACAAAAATTCCAATTCCCAAAAGTTAAAACTGGGGCAGATGATATAATGGTTCGGCCATGAGTCCGCCGAAACGGTTCCAAAGTTGTAGTTCCGCCCAAAACCCTTTTTGCCCAAAGACCTTGTCCAAGTCCTTTCGATCAATTGACAAAAGCCAGAAAGTGGAAAACATTATTGTTGGAATCTGATTCAATTCATATTGAGAGAAATAAAATGAAAGAGCCTTATCGGTGAAAACCTTCGGGCACTATAAAGCGATGGTGAGTAGAGAAACGGAAAATGAGAGAGCCCGCTTAGTGAAAACTCGCAAAGAGCACTATCGGGCGACGGTGAGAAGAGAAATGAGAGAGGTCGATGGCGAAAACCCACAAAGGGCGCTGTCGGCCGAAAAGAAGACATCTCATCAATAAAGGGTCCTGGCAAGGTTCCCTGATTTTGAAATGCGGATCAATGGGTTCACGAGAAGCTGGAAAGTTTGTGTGGGTCGGGCGTCCAGTCCAAGAAGCATGTCATGTTCATTTGAAGCCAGCATGCACCCCTAGATAAGTCCTTCTTTCCCCCCGAAAGGGATGCTTCTCTTTAAACTCATTCGCTTGCCTTTTGTGTATTTCTTCGTTGAACCCCTTTCGGTTTAACACTGATTCCGGAGTTACTACAAGGAAAGGTGGCAGGATTGGTTCTATCGGGCTCTGCCTGGCAAAAGCCAAAGAAGATACCCAGTCTCAGTGAGTGCGTCAGGCCAATCCCGACTGACCATAGTGGTTGATGTTTTCGATGCAAAGACATTTGAAAAGAAAGAAAGTCAAAGACAAAGGTCCCAAGGGCAGAATGAAGTGAAAAGGCCAGAGCCCACACTGAGAGTTGAACCCGGTTGGTTTGAAAAGAGATTCACCCTCGAGGCCAACAAGCAGCAAACTTCTCAACGGAAATGGGGCCGGGATCAAGCGATTGGGATGATCAAGGCCACAAAACCAACCACCATTTCAAACTAACAAATTTTTCTTTATTGAAAACAGGTCTTATTTAGAGCAGCCGTGCAAGAAGCAGGTGCAACTCAAGAAGAAATGAAAAGCGCAAGCGCTGAAACAGCTTTGCAGCAAGGAAGCGACCAAAAAGAAGTTTCCCAAAACTCTGTCATGCATGTTGCTAAATAAAAAGGAAAATATAAAAAATAAAAAATAAAAAAGAAGGAAAAAAAAAGGAGAAAAAGAAGAAGAAGAAGAAGAAGAAGAAAGAAATGAAAATGAAAACCACAAAAGAAAAACAAATCATAGAAGCACAGACCTTTTCTTTCAAATCCCGGCCAAAAACCGAGGATCTCCCTGGCATAACCCAAGGAGCGTTTTCTTTCCAAATCCCGGCATAACCCGAGGATCTCCCTGGCATAACCCAAGGAGCTTTTTCTTTCCAAATCCCGACATAACCCGAGGATCTCCCTGGCATATAACCCAAGAAGCTTTTTCTTTCCAAATCCCGGCATAACCCGAGGATCTCCCTGGCATAACCCAAGGAGCTTTTTCTTTCCAAATCCCGGCATAACCCGAGGATCTCCCTGGCATAACCCAAGGAGCTTTTTCTTTCGAAATCCCGGCATAACCTGACGATCTCCCTAGCATAACCCAAGAAGCTTTTTCTTTCCAAATCCCGGCATAACCCATGGACCTCCTTGGCATAACCCAAGGAGCTTTTTCTTTCCAAATCCCGGCATAACCCGAGGATCTCCCTGGCATAACCCAAGGAGCTTTTTCTTTCCAAATCCCGGCATAACCCGAGGATCTCCCTGGCATAACCCAAGGAGCTTTTTCTTTCCCAATCCCGGCATAATTCGTGGACCTCCCTGGCATAACCTAAGGAGCCTTTTCTTTCTAAATCCCGGCATAACCCGAGGACCTCCCTGGCATAATCCAAGGAGCATTTTCTTTCCAAATCCCGGCATACCCCGAGGACCTCCCTGGCATAACCCAAAGAGCTTTCTTTCCAGATCCCGACATAACCCGTGGAACTCCCTGGCATAACCCAAGGAGCCTTTTCTTTCTAAATCCCGGCATAACCCGAGGACCTCCCTAGCTTATACCCAAGGAGCGTTTTCTTTCCAAATCCCGGCATAACCCGAGGATCTCCCTGGCATAACCCAATGAGCTTTTTCTTTCCCAAATCCCGGCATAACCCGTGGACCCCCCTGGCATAACCCAAGGAGCCTTTTCTTTCTAAATCCCGGCATAACCCGTGGACCTCCCTAGCATAACCCAAGGAGCGTTTTTCTTTCCAAATCCCGGCATAACCCGAGGATCTCCCTGGCATAACCCGAGGAGCTATTTCTTCCCAAGTCCCGGCATAACCCGAGACCCTTTTCTTTTTCCGGCATAACCCGGTCATCTTCTAGCATAACTTGGATTCATTCACAGAGATACACAATCCTGATTTAATTACTTAGATATGTGCCACAACTAACTCACAAAATTTTCCTAGTAAAAACTGGGGCAGAAAATTTCGTTCGTTTGTTTGTTTTAGTATCTTAAGCAGGTCGATCTCAAGACACAAGGTGCGAGATGACCAATGGAATGAGTCCTAATTCAGAATCAAGAAAAGAAGAAAAGAACAAAAGGAAATGAACTCAAATGTGAAGCAAACAAGGGTGTGAATTGCTCAAAATCTGATTGAAGTCACAAGCTCCGCTCATCCCATTTTGACCCAATACCGCAGAAAAAAGAAAAAAAAAATAAACACCTACAACTTACGATCATCAAGATTCAGATCAGGGTCCACAGCAAAATCAGCTAAGACTCAAGATCAAGCTTCAAGAGAATTATAGATAGGAATTTTGTAACTCATAGTTGATAGGCATAGCTAGCTTAGCTTTGATTTTCCTTTTGGTGTAATAAGGAGGTCAGCAAGCAGTAGCAGCAGCAACAGCAGTGAATTCACAGCTCCTGATAGTCCCAGCTACCAACCTTCCAGAACTACACTGACATGATTCCTTTATAGCCAAGGATATGTAGGCAACCTTTGAAGCAGGGTTCGGTCAGACGGTTTTCAAAATACTTCTCATGGAGTGCCGAGCAGGCAAAAATCCTTCATAGTGCTCATTTAGGCCCGAAAACCCTTCGTGTCTTCGAGCAAAGAGGGGCAGCTGTGAGCACGTGATTTTTGCCATGCTTAATTTACTCCTATAAATTCATTAGAATTAGAATTTTTCTTTTATTATTCGAATTTTTAGGTATTAATTGCATGATTCTATGTCTTGTTTGCATTTTGTGTGCATTTTTAGTTACTATAATTCATAAAAATACAAAAAAAAATAGTACACTTGCATTTAAAATTTGATTTTTATATTTTTGTCAATTAATATTACTAAAACAAGAGAAAATTAACAAAATAGTCTTTTCACAATTTTAATATCTACATTTTACATTCTTTGGTTTAGCTTTCTTTAGATTTGGAATTAGTTAATTTTAGAAATTAATTAGCATCATTTTAGATTTTGATTTGAGTCTTTTATTTTACATATTACATAAAATCAGAAAATTCAACAAATAATAATAATAATAATGATGATAAACAATTAAATAAAGGGAAAACAAATTAATAAAAAGGAATTAGGCTAGTTAAATTGGGCCAATTTTGGTTTAAGCCCAAACAATCTCATTCCAATTTGCTTCTGCCCAGCCCCTTTGGCCCAAATCAATACGCCCCAGCCCAATCCACTAAATGCCCGGTCCAGCCCCCCCTCCCATATGCAAAACGACGTCGTTTTGACGTCGTTTAATCTGGATCGTTCATCGTGCCTCATCCAACGGCCCCTATTGATCCCCCATTTTAATTATAATTGTCTGAAAACATACATTAAACCTAAAAACATAATTCATCCTCCTCGTATCATCCCCTCCCTGTACCGCCGGTGTATAACCACCGTGTCCCCGCCGTGCCTCCGCCCTAACTCCGCCGCCAGAAATCGCCCACGGCGGCGGTTAAGCTCCAAACCCACCCAAATTTTAACCATCAACTCCTCTCCTCCTCCACTTTCCAATTCCCCAAATAGTTTCCCTCGAATGTTAGCCGACCTGTTCGAATATTCGAAAACAGTGGCGCCGCCTCCGCCGCCCACGGCGGCGCCACCACCAAACGACCCTAGTTTTACACCCTGTGTTCTCCCCAAGGTCCTCGTTCCAAATCCATGGCCGGCTTCATTCGAATCCTCATGCATGTCTTCGAATATTAGATCTAAAATCCGACCCCAAAACCCTAGTTGGTCCAAACAGTCCCAAATTGATTCTCCGTAGTCCCCCTGCCCCCCTCACCTTGAATCTCAGGCCAAAAGCTCTCGAATCTCACCGGTTAAGCTCCAATTTCACATCTAGGGTTTGTGATTTTTTCGTCTGTCTGGAGCTTTATTAATTCTGGGGATTTTGGTTAATATCATACATTCGTTTTTGAGAAAACGAACCTATAACATTAATTAGAGTCCAATTCTAGAAATCCATTAAGCATTGAAGTCCGAATTTCAGTAAGTCCCCCTTCTCATTTTGTTTTAGTTTTTTTTTATTCGTGATTTATCTGTTTAATTAAGTGTAGTTCTAACTTCTGAATAATTTCAATTGTTAGCTTAATTTCGATATTTTTCTGCCTGTCAGTTTTAGCTAAATGTTTATGTTATCTTAGGCTAATGTCCATCTCTGTTCGATTCTAAGTTGATTAGTGTAAATGTATAATTATTAGTTCAATTGTTAAGAATTAGTTTAATTCCGATTAGTTCAAATTATTAGTTTGATTAAATTTTCTTTTGGTTTTAGCAATTCTGATAAGTATTTGTTTCTTGTTAAATTTTAGTTTTAAACCTGTTTAAGTTTTGTTTAAGTTTTGTTTGAGTATTAGGTCGAGTTTCATTTGTTCTTCAGGTTCAGCATTCATTGATGTTGGGTTCAATGTCAATTAATTAGTCTTGGTTAGTTCAAGTTAGTATAGTTGATTGGTTATAGCTCCTAGAGTTTAATTAGTGTTAGTAATTTCAGGGGGATTTCAGGGGTAGTTTGGGCATAGGAAAGGGTAGATTTGTTAAGATTGGTAAATTCAAAGCTAAGGTAAGGGTAGTCCTATTGAATAGGACTTTAGTGTAGATTTTAGCAAAATTAGGGCAGTAACTTGAGAAACAAGTCAGAAATTGAAAGTTTAATAAGTAAAATCTGAAATTAAAAGAGGGGAAAATGAGTAAAAGCTTCTAGAACTTTCTGCCCCCTTTTCTGCCTATAAAAGGCATGTTTAGTGCCTTGGATTACAAGTTTGGACACTCCTGAAAATTCCCAGAGTTTCCAACCCTCAAAATTCCCCAAAGCTATTTTTCTGCAGATTTTTAGATCTGTATTTTTGAAACTTAAACCTGCAAAAAGCCCAAAAATAGTAGAAAACAAAATAAAAACCAAAAATATTTTACCGTTTCATTATTTATTTCAGTCATTCTCAAATTCCTATTTGGTTCTCCATTCTCTGTTTCAAACTCGAGTTTAAAAGTAGCTGAAGTTTAGCTGGTATTCAATTCAAGTGATTTTGGTCCTATTAAGTGGGTTTCAGTCTGAATCTAGCTTAGCTAAAGGTTCAGGGGTATTTCGAAGGGATTTGTGAGCTTCTGTGGGTTTGTTCATGCTGATTTTTGGAGCATTTTACTGAGTTCTCTATTAGTTATGAATTTTCTGGATTTCAAACTCATTCCTAGGCTGTTGATTATTGTACCTGGCTGTTGAGGCTTCCAGTTATTGCTGCTGATCTGATTTTTCTTCCTCCTGCTGTCTTCATTCCAGGTATATGTTCCAAACTTCATGTAAATCACCAGCTTGGGAAATGAAATGAAGAGCAATTTCGTTTGAGGCTAATTATTTTGATATTTCTATTGTTGTTTACATAGCATTCTGTTATAGCTTTAAACTAATTTCTGCTCTCATTTTGTATTTTTGAATTGGACTGTGGCATTCTGCTGTAGCTTTGAATATTGCTGTAATTTGGTATTTGTTGATTAGTTTAGGACTGCTTCTGAACTTTTAAGTTTGTTCATGATTTAAGGCGTGTATATTATTAGGCTGTTGAAATTATGAACTCTGTGACTAAGTGATAATTATAGTCCGTTTGAGTTTAACATTCAGGCATAACAAATAAACTCCGAGTGTAATTTTATTAGTCAGTCATTAAAGCTTTCAAATGTTTATATCATGTTTAGAATTAATCAATAAAATTGGGATTCATTTCTCCCTGTTAGTCTGATTCATGCTAATAGCTTGAGACTGTTTGAGTAAATTCTTTGGGCTCGTTGACAGGCCCAATGTTGGCCAATTAACAACCTTGAAGGTTGCTGGCTTGTTTCTGTTTCAGTTTAGAATTTGGGCTCACTTTGAGCCCAAAGCTTATTTGTTCATGGATACAGATTACATAGCCCATGTGACTGAACTATCCTCGTGTTCAGGCCAATTCGTAGGCCCAAAATTGTTGGAAGTCACAAAACGCTTTCAAAAATTACAGAATGGGGAATTAATTCGCAAATATAAATTTGGATTTCGAATTAGGTAGCGGGTTCAAACTAAAAGGAAGACCCTTTTGTTTGAATTCGGACTTGAATTCGAGGCAAATCCAAATCCAAAAACGTTGAATAAGAATGTGTCGAGGATCCGGGCGCATTTCAAGTGACGTGATCCGAAAACACGTTTTTTAAACGACGTTTCACTTTCGTAAAAATTAACTAAATGCGGTAAATAATCTTAAAATAGCATTATAGGTTGGAGCATGTTTAAAAATTAAATTTTAGCCATTTATGATAATTTAAGCGACTGTGCTAGAACCACGGGATCCGGGGGTGCCTAACACCTTCCCTCGGGTCAATAGAATTCCTTACACAGAATTTCTGGTTCGCAAACTCCAATTGGGAAGTCAACAATTTTCCTTGATTTGGGATTTAAATTAAACCGGTGACTTGGGACACCAAAATCCAATCCTATCCCAAGTGGCGACTCTAAAAATAAATAAATAATTCCATTTCGAATAATGTCACTTTAAATGGAAAAACTCCCTTATACATTTATCCTTCGGGGTAGGTGTGTAAAAAAGGAGGTGTGACAATGGTCACATCTCTGGCATCATCATACTGAACTCTATCTCTAAGGACAAGCAAATGTGGATCATCATACTGGCGCTCTCTGATGCGCTCATATAGGGAAGACCGAGAAACCACACAAGCCAACACCCGACTAGGCTCTGAAATATCCAGCCTCACAAACTGATTGGCCAAAGCCTGAACATCAACCGTAAGAGGTGTCTCCCCAACTGGAATATATGCCAAACTCCCTATACTCACTGCCTTTCGGCTCAAAGCATCAGCCACCACATTGGCCTTCCCCGGATGGTACAATATAGTGATGTCATAATCCTTAAGCAACTCCAACCACCTCCGCTACCTCAAATTAAGATCCTTTTGGTTGAACAAATGCTGAAGATTGCGATGATCGGTGAATACCTCAAAAGATACGCCATACAAGTAATCCCTCCAAATCTTCAACGCGTGAACTATGGCAGCTAACTCCAAGTCATGAACGGGGTAGTTCTTCTCGTGGGGCTTCAACTCACGAGAAGCATATGCAATAACTCTACCAATCCCTACTCTCGAAGCATCACAATACACTGTATATGAACTTGAAGTTGATGGAAAAACTAACACTGGAGCTGTGGTCAAAGCTGTCTTGAGCTTCTGGAAGCTCTCCTCACACTCGTCCGACCATACAAATGAAGCACCCTACTGAGTCAACTTGGTCAAGGGCGATGCGATAGATGAGAATACCTGAACAAAACTACGAATCTCAGCAGCTGAGGACGGCCTGGGCCAACTCTACACTGCCTCTATCTTCTTTGGATCAATCTGAATCCTCTCACTAGACACCACGTGTCCTAAGAATGCCACTGAACTGGGCCAAAATTCACACATGGAGAACTTTGCATAAATACAGTATCTGATACAACTATCTGAAGAACATAGAAAATAATAAGATAAGGGGAGGCACTGGGGCTGTGGACGCCAATAGCTACCTCGTAGTCTCCAAAACACCGCCTGGACTGGAGGAATCAAAACTCTGGAGCGGAACCAACAACGCCTGAATTTGCACACACGGTGCAGAGAGAAATGTGAGTACTCCGACCTAGTGAGTAACAAGTATAAATAATGACCGAAGATAAGAAATCACATAAAGCATAAAGTCTTCTACAATGAAGCAGTAAAACATCATTTGAAAATAGTAAATCAGTAAAAAGCCAATAAAACTCTTTTCAACAGGTAACATAGGTAAATAATGTAAAGTAACAGACAAAAGTTTGCCTCTCGCGCTCAGTATCCACAATCCGCCCCTCGGTCCATATCTCAGTACACTGCCAGCCCCTCGAGCTCAATCTCATATCACAAATAGGTACCCGCGCTCACTGGGAATGTGCAGACTCGTGGAGGGGCCCCTTACGGCCCAAGCGCAATCACAAGCCATTTCGTGGCATCAATCTAGGCCCTTGGTCTCATATCAATCGAGCCACCTCGTGGCACATATGTAACTCAGGCCCTCGGCCTCAAATCAGTATCAACATCCCTCACAATATAGGCCCTCGGCCTTACTCAGTTTGAAATTATCATAAGCCCTTCGGGCAGTAGTAAAAATAGTGTTTTCAGCCCAAACATTATTTAAAATATCATGTAAGTCTTAAAAAGAGAGAAAGAATGGTTGAATAGTAAAAGCTTAGAAATTATCAGGACTGAGTTAAAGTAATAAGTCAAAACAGTGAGGAAATAGTAATAGAAACACCCGAAGGGTCCAAATAGTTGGCATTCAGCCCAAGTCATGATGATAACAAATAAGTCTCAGTCAAATACATGGTAAAATAATTATTCGGGACGGACCAAGTCACAATCCCCAATAGTAAATGACCCAAAGCTCGTCGTCAAACGCGTGTCTCACCTCAATATAGCACTACGATGTGCAAATCCGGGGTTTCAAACCCTCAGGACATCATCTACAATCATTACTCACCTCGAACTGGCTAAATCTCTAGCTCGCGACACCTTTGCCCCTCGAATCGGCCTCCACGTGCGTCGAATCTATTCAAAATCAGAACGAATACGTCACAATATGCTAAGGGAACAAAGCCCAAACGAAAACAATCGAAAAATACCAAAAATTCCGAAATTTGAAAAACCCGAGCCTCGGATCCATTTCCTGAAAGAAATTTTTACACCAATAGGTTCCTTATCTCCTCGCGAGTTCATACATACCAAAAACATCAAAATCCATCCACAATTGACCCTTCAAATCCCAAATCAAAAGTCCAAAATTCCAAGCCCTAGTTCTTCCATTTTTAGCTTAAGTTTCCATAAATTTCTAGGTGGATTTCAAAATAAAATCGAGTTTTAGGTCCGAAATTCTTACCTACAAACGTTTCTCCTTGAATCCCTTTTTAATCTCCTTCAAAAACCTGCCAAAATGACCAACTATGAAGGAAATGAGCCTCAAAATCATGGATGAAACGACTTAAAAACATTCTGCCCAGTTCTGTTTTTCCTTCATTGCGATCGCAACAATTCCCTCACGATCGCGAAGAACAAACCTTCAACTTCCCAAAATAACTCTACGCGATCGCCTAACACACACCGCGATTGCGATTGTCCCTCAAACTTACCCTCCGCGAACGCGGACATTCTCCTGCGAACGCGAAGAACAACCACGACCTCAGACCAGTTGACCAAAATAACCCTACGCGATCGCGACTACACGTACGCGAACGCGAAGCACAACCCTCTCACTCTACGCGATCGCGGGACCCACTTCACGAATGCGAAGAGCATTCAGATAGCCCCTCAAGTTCCTACTATGCGATCGCGAGGATACCTACGCGATCGTGAAGCGCAAAAACCTGCGTAGATGAACCTGCAATTTTTCTGCAGTTTTTCCAACTCCAAAAGGTCCGAATGACTACCCGAAACTCCACCGAGGCCCCCGGGACCTCAACCAAAAGCACCTATACATCCTAACACCTTATTAAAACTTGTTCCAATCATCAAAATACCTCAAACAATACCAAATTACTCAAAACACATCGGATTCAAGCCTAAGTTTTCTAAAATCTTCCGAAATACGCTTTCGATAAAAAACCCAAACAAATCACGTCCGAATGACCTGAAATTATACAAACACATCCCCATTGACACAACGAAGCTACTGCAACTCTCGAAATTCCATTTCGACCCCCGGATCAAAATCTCACCTACCAACCATAAATCGCCAAAATATCAACTTCGCCAATCCAAGTCTAATTCTACTCCGGACCTTTAAAACCCATTCCGATCATACTCCTAGGCCAAAAATCACCTCCCAAAGCTAACCGATCCATCAGAACTCACATCCGAGCCCTCTAACACATAAGCCAACATCCAATTGACTTTTTCGACTTAAACCTTCTTAAAAGAGACTAAGTGTCTCAAACCTCACCAAACTGATCCGGATTCAGTCCGACCAACCCGATACCTCAAAACACAGATGAACAAAGCAAATAGGAGCAAAAATGGGAAAAATAGACCGATAACTCATAATACGACCGGTCGGGTTGTCACATAAGACCTAAATAATGAGCATATGATCGCCAAGAATACTGCAACATAAAACTATCTATTGTTGACGCAGGAAAATTGTACAGTACAGAGAGGACAATAGGGGAAAAAATAACACAAGAGCTCCAAACTAGACAATAAAGAGAATTTTTTTTCTAAAAAGATCTATAATAATGATGCTATGATTGTGCGAGACAATATCACAACCATCACATAAATCTCCACTACTAATAGACTTAAGATGTCATTAACTAAATAAAACAAACACATTGTGGGCGTCGATAAAGTACTTACTCAGGCACAAACAAAGACACACATAGTCGTTTGAGAAGATTCGTATCCTACTATCATGCTTGCCTTCCATTGCCTCGATACCCAAAGTTTTACCTTTCGATGCCTCGATACCCAAAGTTAGGAAAACAAAATAATTATTTTCTTTGGTAACCTATCCCATGCACTTTTGCAATTTTAGCGATCATACGAATTTTGTTAGAAGTGTGGCAGCTCAATCTATAGAAGATGTAATTAAAATTTTAACCATAATACATCAATGAACCCAAAGAAAGAGCTTTCAGTGCATTATTCCAGAACCAACAGAACTATAATTTTTTAATCACATATTTTTAATCAGTACTTTATTTGAAAACCAACAGAACTATATTTTTTAATCACAAATTCTCAATAAAACACTAATAAAACAGGAAGCAAAGCAAATAGAAATGGTAGTACAATAATAGAGAAAGGCTCACCAGAAGTATTGATATTTCTAAGAGAGAAACTGAGAACTATTGGAGAAAATAGAGAAGTACAATGGAGAAAGGTGATGAGAAGAATAAAACCCGGTGGTCACCGCTTGTTTATGGTGTTATGCGTCGTTATCTCCCAGTTGTCCTACTAAAAAAATTATCTACGTTTCCTACAGTAATTTGGGAAGTAAAAGAAATTACCTAAATCCCCCTATGTCAGCAAGTAGGGATGTCGAGGGTCTCCTGCTTGCTTTAGGGCTCTTCTATATAGTAAAACTAGTAGGGTTAGCCCGGGCTTTGCCCGGGCCCAAGATGAACAACCTTAACGTAAGGGAGTAAGGGTAATATTGAGTGGATGGGTTTTCATTTTAAATCTTGATAGTAAATTTTTCTTTTTGGGAGTAAATTTGTCACCACTGAGCTAAGCTTGTACATTTTTTTGTATAGGTAAGTGATTGTGATTTCGCTGTTGGATTAGAGCTACAGAGAAACGCTTTGAAGTTTTGGAGGTATGATGAAAACATAAATGTATATATAATGGGAGATACTTGGATTTACCAGATTATTCGAAGAGTTAGTTTGCATAGCTAACAGTAAGCAATTCATGAAAATCTACGTAGTTGTTTGCACAAAATGTGGAAGATTGTACTTACCAAAATATGCCTTGGTAAGAGTTAGTTTGTCTAGGTATTTATACAAAATGTGAAATATTGTATTGCAGTAAATAGTTCACGAAAATATACGTACTTATTTACACAAAATGTGGAAGATTGTACTGTAGTATAATAACACCACCAAAATCTGCCTTAAATGCAAGCTATCAAAGATCATTGAGGCGACCTTTGTTGCGCTTCAAATCTGATGAGGCATCTGTATGAACAACAAATTGAGAGTTAAGTTTAAAAGAGTAGTTGAGAATACGTAATTTGGACCAAGAATTGTAAAGACATTAGACATAGATTTTATTTTGAATTGTTCGAAAATTCCGAAATTGTAGTATAGCGCGAGCAACATAGGCTTTATCATATAAGCAAAATCTATAAGTGTACTTTAACATAAAATAAGCATTTTAATGGATAGAAATTGATAGCAGTAAATGTAATTGTTCATTGAGTAACCTAAAGGCAGACAACAGAAACTTAAAAAAAATATGGCCTATCAAGAAATAATTTCTGGCCTTGATTATTTTTGCAAAGGACTTGTTGATTGTATGTTTGGTTTTTTCCTTGGGTTTTCATCTTGTGTCGATGGACTGCGATCTGCTTCTTCAGAAGTACTGATTGATTCTAGCTTTATTTTATTTCCCTCGGCAATTGTAGCTGATGTTGAAGATTGTGCCACGTCGAAGACAGTCTTTTTCTGCGTGTAAGATGAGATGACAAATGTACCAAGTGGTCTATCCAGTGTTTTGACTAGTGATTTCTGTAAATGAATTTTGAATATCTTGTCTAGCAGGTGCTCTCTGATATGCTCAACAGGTAACAATTGTTTCTATGAAAAAAAGTTTACCACAGAATTAGCAAAGTGAGGATTTTAAATTAATTTCAACTGACGTATAATGATTCTAGAGTTGTTAGTATATGAACCTTGATAATGGTAGTTTCGTATATTTGGTCTGCTGTCAGTGAAAGCATTCTTTCAGCTAGTTTATCTTACACTACTGCTGTTATTGTTCCGCTCTCGTCCGTGATGTCAACTTTATTCACATATACAATGTTGTGTTTGTCCGATGATAAAGTTTTAGCTATTAGATGTCGTTAGTCATAGTATGTCAATGGTAAGAGCTGTTATTACCTTGGAATCAACATTCCCTCTAGTTTGCAGTTGATAGAGAGAACTTTCTTTTAGCGTTTGATTCGTGTTAGATGTTGACACTCAGAGCATAGAAGTACGAAGAAAAACTGGAATTCACTTGGCAATGATATTTCTCCTTCAACATAGAAACTGTGTGCCTATTGAGAAAATAATAAGAAGATACTACTTTGTAATTACGACGTAGAATAACTCGCAAAAGGCTATTTCTAATCCGATATAGAAGCAAAGGATCAATCGATGCAAAGCCCGAGTCGTATGTTTTAATATACTCACGGTCGACTATGAAGGAATGCTTGAAATAGGAACTATTTCAAAAGGTGCAACATTTAGTGTCGAAGGCGATTCTGATGTACTTTTGAGAGTGTATTCAATTAGCATCTGCTTGTTGTCCTTTGCTCTGTGATGTAATAGTAGATATTGTGAGTTTTTTGGTATAATATGGTATTAAAAAATGGAACGTATTCGTGTGCAAATAAAACCCGTTTCGTACCAATTCATTAGCTTTGATGCATGTGGGTACAAAAGGTCGATTAAGATTGAGGAGTTGAACCTTGTATTAATGAATAAAGTTGAACATTAATTAATGTACATGTGTGATTTAAAGTTACTTGTGAATACCTTGTTTAAAGCTAGAAACAGCTATTCGTTTTGCAACAATGACATGATATCTATGTAGCTGCTGCAGTAGTTTAGCTCCATCGTTGTCAGCCAATTCTCCCCATATAGTAAAATGAAAAGGTTTTTTTCTATGAAATTAAGGATGCAGTGTTAAATACATATTTTGTTGTTAGAGGTAGTTAAAGTGTATATTACTTACTTGTCGTCTATGAGAATAGCCTCTTGAAATCTTCTGTTTTCGCTCCCCTGATATTTCATGGTACCGCAATTTGCCACAACTGCCTCCAGGTCTGATTTGGAAAAATATGTGCGTATAAAAGTAGGATACAATTATTTAAATTTGATAATGAAGAAGCACGGGTTTTTTTATAGCAAAAAATAAAATTATATAAAGTCATGTTTGTTTACCGAATTCATCGCCTGGAATCTGTTTCTCGATATAAGCAAAGGACACCATGTTTAATCTCGTAGGCAACGGTAACATTGATAAGTTCACTGTTCTCTATAACTTCTTCGACAATACTGAAGGTATCGACGACCCATTCAAATCTATGCATGGGTATTGCAAAACATGACGGTTCCCTAACTTCAGCTGTTGAGATGAGGTATGTGTGGAAATGTTTAAACATGTTGTCATAATGTGGGACTTCAGGACCATATATTATGATGCAATTTGGTCTTCCTAAAATTTGTTAACATCTAAGATGGAGAAAGTCTTTATAGATATGGTAGAAGCTTTACAATGTAGTTGAGATGTTTGTGAACTTACGTTTTTGTCCTGGACGGTGGTTGTTTGAAAGTACACCCGCTGATCTCTGTTAATTTTGGGGCGGATTTTATCAACAACTTGTATTTTACAAGTCCAATCTCTAGTAAATGGCGTGATTTCATGGTTGGTATATCGCTGCTCTATCTTTTAAGAATCTTGCAACCTGTCAAGAATGAAATTGTAGGACAAAGTAATTGAGCTAGGAATTATATAAAGAAAACAATTGAAACAATTGATGTTAGACATGACGGGGGGGGGGGTTAATTATATGCTCCGTTGAGATCATAACTTGTCGATTTAGTTTGGATGGTTTATTCTCTCACAAAGTTATGTTGGCTAATCTGATGTTTGCGCATAAATGTAATTTATTGTTTTCTGTTGCAGTTTATCAGGTGTGAATTTTATGGTGCATCTAATTTTTCTTCATTTTTTCGGGGTTCCTTCTGGCAACCTAAAAAGGAGTGCGTTTTCACTTTTCTATATTACTACCTTGTCACGACCCTAGTTCACCAATTGTGAACACGTCATGACGGCACCTAGTCTTCACGACCAGGTAAGCCTAACACATTGCGGAAGTAATAACAGTTTGCGAAATTTATAATCAAAACTAAATAACATGAGTAATGTATACAGTTGCCGCCTGACACATACACTTTAATACCAAAAACTGAAATAACCTCCAAGACTCGGAAACCCACGGGCAACACAGGCTATAAGAAATCTTACACTGCTCTAATCACCAGAATGATTAACAAAGAAGGATCGAAATAACATCTAATAGCTATGGATAAAATGAGAAGGAGACTTTGCGGATCTGCGGACGTAGCAGATGTATACCTCAAGTCCCCAATACGCTCCCTGACAGCTACTGATGGTACGCCTGCTCAGAAGCACCTGGATCTGCACATGAAAAACATGCGCAGAAGAGGCGTGAGTACACCACAGCGGTACTCAGTAAGTGTCAAGCCTAACCTCGGTTGGGTAGTGACAAGGAAAGGTCAAGCCCTACTGAGACAGAAAATAATAAAGTAGCAAGAGATTAACAGTATCGAAGTCTGATGAAAACTAATGAACACAGCGATGTGATAAGAAGATCAATGAAATATAGTACTGCAAGACAAAACAGAGACACAGAGTAAATACATCAAAGTTACAAGAATACCGACGAGGGACTTCCAGGATACCGTCCCGTAGTCCAAATCTCAAATCAATATCAAAGAATCTCCCGGGATACCGTCCGTAATCCAATCATCAGTGTGCAGGGGGATCTCCCGGGATACCGTCCCGTAGTCCCAAAATAAAAGTGCAGGGGGATCTCC
>MU686637.1:50616-61607 GCA_026770625.1 Nicotiana glauca
CAAAACACCTCAAACAACTCCGGAAACCCGATTAAATCAAGGATTCAAGCCTAAGAACTTCAAATTCTAACCAAAAACGCTTTCGATCAAAAACCTAACCAAACCTCGCCCGAATGGCCTGAAATTTTGCACACACATCCCAAATGACATGACGGAGCTACAGCAATATCCGGAATTCAAATCCGACTCTCGGATCAAAAACTCACTATCGGACCGAAAACTTCAAAAATTCAAACTTCGGCATTTTAAGCCTAAAAGAGCTACGGACCTCCAAATAACATTCCGAATACGCTCCCAACCCCAAAATTACCTAATGGAGCTAATGGAACCATCAAATTTCCATTCCGAGATCGTCTTCATACTGTTCCGAATACTGACCATTTTTCAACTCTTAAACTCTCATTTAGGGACTAAATATCCAAAAACACTCCGAATCCTAATACTGAACGTCCCGACAAACCAAAGTAGCAGAAATGAACTTAGAGAAAGCAGTTAATGGGAGACCGGGGCGTGAATTCCAAAAACGACCGGCCGGTATATGCAGGTATCTGCATATACCTTAATGGTAATCGTGATTCCCGTATGATCCTAATTATGTCCTCTAATTTTAAGTGGTAAAACTGAGTGGTGAAATAAAATTAAATCTTATGGAAGGAAAGAATATAAATAAATATGGATGTCATCGGTTATATTTTATTAAAAGTTGTAGAAATTTTAAATCGTGACTTGAACAAAACTTAGCTTTAAAAAAATTAAAAAGTATAAGACGAATGGAGTACGTTGGTTTTCTTGTTAAAACTTACTGTGTATCTGAAGAGTGAAAAACAATGAACGAAGAAGGAAGTAGAAGATTATTTAGAGAGCCCAAGTTTATGTTGTCACTATTAAAGAAAATTAGGCCACGATGTGCACAAGTGTTGAAAAATTTACAGGTGTTGGTCTTTAATTGTAGGTGTAAGCTAAAATTTATCTTGAAATGAATTACATGTCACCTTAGTTAGTGGATTAAGAATCCATAGTCAACAATTAAATCATCTGATGATGGCATTTATCATATTAATGTAGACAGGTGGCTGTTGATACAAATCAAAAGGTCATTAAATAATGCAGTAAAAAACAGAAGGGTACAGTGAAGGCAGTGAAATATTTATGAAGGAACTACAATCAAATTTCTCTATAATAGCCTCATTTATTTTGGATGTTATAACGAAATACTATTATAGAGAATAATATATATTATATAACATAACATAAAAATTGGTTATGTAAAAGCTTAACTTTTTTTCTTTTGGCTACTCAAATTGTTTCGTTATAGCACAGTAGACGTAAATATCGATAGATAAAATCAGAGGCGGCGCCAGAATTTCAAAATTATGGGTTCGGAATTTTAATCGTTAAAAGTTGCTGGGTTCTAAATTAATTATTTATATATATTCAATGGATTTTGTAAGACAATATCGAATCAAAGTTACCGCATTCGGCCGAACCCGGTCCCGACACTCTAGCTCCGTCACTGGATGGAATATTAATTAAAGTAGAAAATTATCACGACCCCAGTTCGCCCTCCGTGAATATGTCGTGATGGCACCTAGTCCCTACGACTAGGTAAGCCTAATAATGCGGAAACAATTAATTAAACAAAGCAAAAAAAAAAATAGAAGAAAAATTGTATATAAGTGCAACTTAGCATATCCAACTCAAACGCGGAAGTCTACAATATCATCCCAAAACCTGAAAACTCACGGGAACCACAGGCTAACAGAAATGTAATACGCTGCTCTAACTCCAGAATGTCTAAACAACTGAAAGAAAGGATAAACTAACTACTAAAGCTAAAATAAAATAGAAACTACGGGTCTGCGGATGCGGCAGATATACCTCAAAGTCTTTGCTAGATCTCCCCGCCTCGAGTACAGTGCGCCTGGGTGGAGGTACCTGGATCTGCACATGAAAAACATGCGTAGAAGGGGCATGAGTACACCACAACGGTACTCAGTAAGTGCCAAGCCTAACCTCGGTTGGGTAGTGACGAGGAAGGTCAGGGCCCTACTGAGGTTAAACCCTATAATATGAATTATCAATATGAAAATTGAGAGTAATAATGAGTACATCATTGAGAATGTATAGGTTAAACAAGGCCATAACAACTACACCAAGAACAGAGTAAACACGGAATATGTACAGCTCATTACCAATGATAACAATGAGGATCTCTCAGGATACCGTCCTGTAGTCCTTTTCTCAACTGTCTAGTGGATCTGCCAGGATACCGTCCCGTAGTCCATCACAAGTGTAAATCCGAAGGATCTCCCAGGATACCGTCTGTAAGCACGTGATTTTTGCCCTACATGAAGATTACTCCTAAAAATAGATAAAAATAATTTTTATTGATTTTTAAGAATTTTTCTTTATTTAGTCGCATTTCATGCATTTTAAAATTTTTAAAATCAAAATAATAAATACTAAAAAATATCTTGCATGACATTTAGGTTTTATCGGAAATCATTTGGTTTTCATAAAAATTAAAAATTAAAAAATAAAAATATTATATTTTTTACACCTTTTTCTTTTGTTGATTTTTCTCTTTTAATTTAGGATTAAGTAGCTTTTATAATTTGCATAATTAGTATAATTTTATATAATTTAGGTTTTAAATTCTAGGATTTTTAATAAAAAGAAGATAAAAAAAATTGGGAATAAAAATTAGAAGAACCTTCCCCAAAACATATTGCCCCCCCAAAACACTTTTCCCCATATGAGACCTCCCCCTAAAATCATTTCCCCACAAAAATACTTCCCTCCCCAAAAATTTTCCCCATATAAAACCTTCCCCCAAAACTACTCCCCCACATAAAACCCCTACACACTCTATAAAACCAAAACTACGCAAAAGAAAAAAGGGAAGAACGCCAAAAATCTGGACGCTTCAGCCGCAATTCAGGAGACCCACCTCCCCCACGAGCTCATCTCCTCCATTGGAGCTAACACCTTAAGACCTTATCATTTTCTTCATGGAGACAAGTAATGAACTCTAGGGAGAAATCTGAAGAGGCGGCCGCAACAATAAAAAACAAACCCTCCCCCTGAAGCTTCATCGTCCCGATCGCACCCCATCTCCAAACGCTAACCAAGATCACCCTCAACATCACAAGACCCACCCCCGCCACCACCCTCGAACACTTCACACCTTAAGAAAATCGAGTTCAGATTCCAAAAAAAGACAAAAATACAGAACAAAATATATTTTGTTCTTCGTTTTAAATTTCGGATTGTGGTTTTTAAATGGGGTTCGCTTAAGGTTGCTGAGGATGGTTTCGAGTACTTTCGTTACTGCTCGAGGTTCGTTCATTGGTTGCTGAGTTCACGGTTCCTGTTCGACTTTTGTTGGTGTTTCTCGGATTGATGCTCTTGACACCAGAATTTCACTTGTAATCGTACTTTTCGGGAGATTTATTGGGAAAGCAATTTTCAGGTTCACCTCTTTTCTCTTTATTTTTCTATTTTGGTGTGGATTCGAAGTATGATAAGAGCTTTAGTGATCGAAATGGGTTTAGAATTCTGAATTTGTTCAACACGTTTTAGAGATAAATGGCTGAATCTGGGCGCTAGCAGTAGTAGTTTTGCAGTTTTCGAATGGCGACAGGTCTGGTCAAATTATTTTCTATTTTGTGTGCTCTGCCTGTCTCGAATCAGTAGTTTGGTTTGGATTTTATTCATCCTAGTGGGAAACCAATTTGAGGTAGGTGTCATGATAGAATTTGAGTTGAGTTAGGCACCTTCCGATCAAATGATTTTTTTTGCAGTGATAATTTTCTAAACTGAATTATATGGGAGATTGATTAAGTCATGAACTCTAACTTTTACTCTTAGTAAATATTATATGGGAGATTGATTAAGTCATGAACTCTAACTTTTACTCTTAGGAAATTTGCATCTGCTAGTGATAAAGAAGGGCATTTTTCATGATCATTAATTGACTAGTCATTGTAAAGGGTTCTTACTTCCACCTTTTCTGACACCTAACAGTTATAGTTAGTGAAATTGGAATTCACGGTTTTAGCATGCAAGTGTGTGTATTTGAGTGCCTGGAAGTAGTTAGATCTCTGAAAGTAATTTCTTTTGTGACTAGTTAATTTCTCATTTTGTGACTAGTTAATTTCTTTATGGAAGTTGGACCTTTGTGTCAACGTGAGGTTGAAAAATTTCCAAGTTTGGGTTCCCCGAGCTAGGTGGTACACTTGAATTAGGAGATTTTCCTCTTGTTCAAGTGTAGACCTAAGTTTGAAGCTCGAATTCCGCAAAAGGTTTTCTAATAATAGTAATTAATGAGGCTAATTAATTAGGGCCCTTTTAGAGACAATCTTTAATAGAAAGTCGAAGTTTTTTTAGGTTGGCCTTTAAAACAAATTGAGGTGCGCCGTGCCAAATAAAATCACAAATTACGTGGCCCTCTTTAATTACTTTATTAAAATATTTAGAATTCGGGACGTGCCATTTAGCGAATTTCCATGGCCTCCCGCAAGGTTAATAACACGTTAGTCACTTTAGGCGCGCTTTTTAATAATTTTACCTTCTTAAATACGGGTGTGCATTTCATGCAACCCAAATTCAAATCCCAAAACATTGAATAAGAACGTGTCGAGGATCCGGGTGCATTTCATGTGACGTGATCCAAAAACATGTTGTTAAGCGATGTTCACTTTCTAAAATTTAATTAAAAGCGGTAAATAATTTTAAAATTGCACTATAGGATGAACATGTTTTAAAATCAGATATTAGGCCATTTATAATAGTTTAAGCGACCGTGCTAGAACCACGGGATTCGGGGGTGCCTAACACCTTCCCCCGGATCAACAAAATTCCTTATTCAGAATTTCTTGTTCGCAGACTTCATTTGGAAAGTCGAAAATTTCCTCGATTTGGGATTCAAGAAAACCGGTGACTTGGGATACCAAAAACCAAACCTATCTCAAGTGGCGACTCTGAATAAATAAATAATCACATTTCGAATAATGTCACTTAAATTGGAAAAACTCCCTTATACATTTATCCTTCGGGGTAAGCGTGTAAAAAAGGAGGTGTGACAGCTCTGGCGACTCTGCTGGGGACGCGAGCCCAGAATTTAGGTTCAGGGTTCAAGTATTCGAGTTTAGTATAATTGTTATATTTGGCTTTATCTGATTTTTCTACATGTTCCACGCTATATGTGCTAAATGTTTTACCGCTTTGATATTTTGTTGAAATTGTATATATAAACTGTCGCGAATCCCTTCCTCTTTCTAAGTCTTCTACATCATGGAGAAGGGTGCACTTCGTGTAGCTTCTCTTCTGTTTAGAGTCTTTTCCAATTTAGAACGAGGTTTGGATAAGTTGCTAAGTCGGCGGAACTTCTGTATCCCCGGTACGCTGCCTCCCCTTCGGCTCGAGTTGTCCTCTCGGGTAAGCCAGGTCTAGACCAATAAACCTAGGGTTTAAACCTAGAAGAACAAAAACTCATACCGGGTCCCTAGTAGGACGCTCGTTTGCATCACGTGCATTTGACTTAGGGGACTCAACATAGGGGTTGGGTCCGTGTAGGACAGGTGACCTGAAATGAACTGACCATCCTGATGCATCTTACGTGCTACTTGCGCATTTATTTGCTCGGCTTTGCATGTGGACCAATTTGTCTATAATGAGTGAAAATGAGAAAAATAACAGTATTAAGACTAAGTGAGGGTGACCATTTGTTGTGAAAAAACCAATGCCAAAATAGTACCGAAATGCTGCTGAATTTTTGAAAAATGGAAAAGGAAAATATTTGAAAAAGAAAAGATTGTTGTTCAAAAATATATTTGATTTTGACGAATCCGCCCGAACTACGCTTGTTTGATTCTCACCGGATGTGAGATACGTAGGCAACCCTCATCGGGTCCAACCTCCCTTTTGCAAAAATAACCACAAAAAAAATGTCAAAATTTCAATTTTCGTCATAAATAAGTCGGGTGATGCCATTCTTGTGTAAACTAAGCCCAATGTCTCCAAAAGGGCGCCGGAAGACTGTTTTTGCAAGAACAGCCACCCTGACTCATTTTTAAATGGTTTGCGGGGGCAGCCTTAAAATCTTCTCCCAGAAGTGCTAAAAGGCTGTATCTGCAAAACCAAGTCTTTGTTTTTCCTAAATGAAAATTTTGCAAAAAATAGCCACTTTTTCCTTTTAGGTCAAAATAAATCATTAAAATACTCCTTAAAAAATATAAAAAATATAAATTTTGAAAAAATTGAGTCCGAAAAATTTTCGCTCAAAATCCAAAATATTTTCGTAAAAGTCCCTCTTCCGAAAATTAAGAAGCAGCTTTCAAAGTCCAAAAATATATATTTTCTTTCGCGTTAGAAAAAGAGGAAATAAATAAAAATTCAAACAAAAATATTTCTTTTACTTCTAAAATTCCCAAAGTTCCAATAAAAAGAAAAGAAATTTTTAGAAGTCTTTCTTTCAAAAAATAAGAAGGAAAATCAAAATCAAAATTTGCAAGAACTACGCTTGGTCTGATTCATGCGGGGTCATGATACGTAGGCAATCTATATAAGATTTGACCGTAATCCTAAGACAAAGAGAAAAAGAGAAATACGAGGGGAAATAAAAAAAGGGAAAACCAGAAAAAAGAAACACAAAGGAACAAAATAAGGGATTGAGAGAAAAAATCATGGCCAAAGAAAAGAAAAAGCAGAAAATGGAAAATAAGGAAAAGAAAATGAGAGAAAACAAAACAAAATGGGAAAGAAAAGAGAAAAGGAATAAGAGGAAAAGCCGGTATGACGCATGCAACCGAAGCAAACATGTAGATATTCATTTAATTGTATAGGTGCATCACACTCCAATGTGTGGTTACCTATCTGTTATTTGTTTCATACTAACCGTTGTTGTTGTCATTCCAGCTGAGCTTTTTAGAAACAGTGGTTGGTTTGTGGTAAGCTGGCCTCGCATCGAAACTTCACCAGATCCAAAAGAAATACAAAGATGTCATCTGAAATGACTCTGCCTGCAATCCCCATACCCGAAGACAACCCCATCTCGGGGGTCCCGGCCTCTGAATCCCTTGCAGTTGAAGAAAATCAGATCCTGCGCCTGCGATTGATGGAAATGTGGGATGCTTGGAACAACGGAAAGGAACCCCCAAGCACTATCCCTTGATTCCCGAAGTTATTCCCTCGATCTGGAGGGGCTACCACAATCCCTATCAGCCGCCCAAATGTTCATCTGGGGCAACCAACTATGACTGCGAACTTCTTCGGAACACCCTCTGTGGCTCACCCCCAAATGTTCCCGTCTGGAATTGCTCCCAACATCTTCATGGCTCCACCATCATCTGCAACAACACAACCATCACTACCAAAGCATGCTTTTGACCCCTCGGTCTTCACATTCCAGAATCCCGTCTTCCAGGCTGACCCTCCTCATTTTCCTCAATACACCTACTCTCAGCCACCATATGAGCTTACACCGGGGCAAGACAAAACCCTTAAAGCCCCAGAACAGGATGAAATGGCAAAGAGAATGAGGAGTCTCGAGCAAAGCTTAAAAAATATGCAAGGCTTGAGCGGGCAGAAGAGCGAGCGTCTCATATACTGATCTATGCATGTTCCCGCATGTACACCTGCCGTCAGGGTTCAAAACACCAAAATTTGAAAAGTACGACGGGCACGGTGACCCCATTGCTCACCTAAAGATATATTGCAATCAGTTACGGGGCAGGTGGCAAAGAAGAACTGTTGATGGCATATTTCGGGGAAAGCTTAATTGGCCAGAGTGGTATGTATATGGATCAAGATGTCTCGCATTGGCATATATAGGACGATCTGGCCCGAGTCTTTGTTCGACAATTTCAGTACAACATAGATATTGCGCCAGACAGGAACTCCCTGGCAAATCTAAAGAAAAGGCCTTCAGAAAGTTTTTGCGAGTATGCAATTAAGTGGCGCGAACATGCATCAAGGGTGAAGTCTCCAATGGATGAGGTAGAGATGGTCATTGTTTTCTTGCTGGCCCAGGAAGCAGATTAATTTCAAAATATGATGTTCGCTATGGGCAAGCCTTTCACAGAAGCAATAAAAATCGGAGAAATGATAGAAAATGGGCTAAAAACCGGCAGAATCTTGAGCCAATCGGCCATAAGAGCAACCTCCCAAGCCATCCAAGGCGGGTCTAAAGGAATGGCAAAAGGCAAAAAGAAAGAAGAAACAGGGATGGCAGCATCGGGAGGAAGAAGATAACGGGCTCCTAAACCGGTGTTCTCTGAAAGAACCCCTCAGCATTATTACCCTCATCAAGAAAAATCCTATGCTCCACAACCATACGCGGTCATGAACTCTCAACCCGTTGCCCGACCGCAGCCACATGCCAACAGAAATCAACCTCCATTCCCAAGAGATCAGCCTTCCCACTAGAACCACTATAATCCTCGACATCCGCAGAATAACTTCCGTCTTCAGGAACTACCCCGGAAACCAAACTTTACCCCAATTGGTGAATCTTACTCTAGCCTATTCCCTAAACTTGTCCAAATGGGTCTACTGCAGCCAGTCCCTCAGAACAGACAAAACCCGGTATCGCCTGCCTACAGAGCTGGTGTCAGGTGTGCATACCATTCAGGGGTAGAAGGCCATCATACAAATAACTGTTGGGCTCTGAAACAAATGGTGGAGAACTTAATAGAGCAAGGGAAAATTGTGTTGAAGGATGAGGATGTTCCAAATATGACCAATAATCCGCTGCCCGCTCACAATAACGGGCCATTAATCGGGTTGATTTGTGAAGATAAGTAGTTTGATCCAGCTTTAAAAGCTATAATTGCTATCGCTGATGCGGAAAGAAAGCCAAAGGTAGCCTCGAAGCAATAGGAAGGGGAAAAGAAGAGCAAAATCACCAAGACAGAACCAGAAAAGAAAATTGATTTGAAAAAAGGAAGACAAATGTACGGAACCAAGCAAGCCTATGTGGTGCGGGAGACAGTCAAACCACCTCGGCTGAGTGAGCCAGTGGTTACTGGACGCGTACCATAGAAGCCCAGGACGAGCCCGGCTGCGGTACCATGGAGTTATCATCAGACTGTGGTAACATACGAGGGCAAAGAGATCTTGGGAGGGCTGCTAGACAATTCCCCTGTTGAGGTAAACAGTGCCACCAGAAGGCGTTTCCCGCCTAAGGAGCATGTGAGGGCTGAGGAAGCAGAAGTGGGAAAAATGAAAAGGACCGATTATACAATGCCACATCTGTATGAGACCTTTATCAAGCCTAAATATAGTGAAGAGGAAGACGATGAGGTTCTCACAGCTGAAGAAAGTGAGGAAATATGTGGAGCTATGAGACAACTGCTTTATGAAGCCAACATGGTTCAGCCGGGAGAAGGCACTAGCATCGCTGAGGTGCTATACATGGGACCAAGCGCCAAGCTCCAAAACTGGAAGGCTACGCCATTCTCGATCAGGCGGGAGTCCCGGTAGACTAGTCCTGCCACTTCTTCTGCATCACGAGTTATTTCAGGGTGTAACTCGGATGTTTCTTTTAGTTTCTTGTCTTTAAATTCCCGAATGTGAACCCTGTTATCTTCAAAATTCCAAAAAAAAAATGAAATCAATAATTCATCGTTCATTTTTCTTTCTGATTTTGCTACTTTTCCCCTTCATTTCTTCTTTCTAATAATGCAGCTTTAAATAACATGACATGCTTGCAGACTTTATGCCTAGATCCCGAAACGCTGTCAGATTTCGAAATAATGAATCAAGAGTCAAAATGCAAAGAAGCTAACCTCGAGAAAATAAAACAAAGAATTGGAACAATTGAAGGAAAATTGGTTCGCGTACATTACAACAAAAGAGTGTGTTGCACTCAGGGAACACCCGGGTAGTTGCACCAACAAAGAATGTGGCCCATGCTTACAACAAGAAAGTGCGGCCCAGGAATCTTGAAATAGGACAACTGGTGTTAAGGCGCATTCTTCCTCATCACCAGGAAGCAAAAGGAAAACTCGCTCCTAATTGGAAGAGTCCATACATCATCTGGAAAATATTTCTGAGAGGAGTACTATATCTGGGAGACATCGAAGGAAATGACCCTGAAACAGCAGTCAATGCAGATACAGTCGAAAGGTACTATGTCTAGGCCTCCTAGTTTGATGGCTTTTGTGTAATTGAGATGACGAAGGCTTTCCTTCCCGCTACCCCAAACACTATCAACCCTTCGTAAACCCTTTGAGTCGGTTACTCTTCTTTGGTCACCCTCTTTGGAACCCGGAAGTACTATCGAAAAAAAAAAAGATAAAAAGAAAAAGAAAAAAAAGAAAAAAAAGAGAAAAAGGAAAGGAAAAAGAAAGAGAAAAGAAAAACAAAACAAAAACAAAAACAAAATTATTGGTCTGAACTACGTTTGACTTGATTCCTAAAGGATACGTAGGCAGCCTCTCGCTGAGGTTCAATCATACCAAAATAAAAATCCCAATTTCCCCCAAAGATTGAAACTGGGGCAGATGATATGATGAACGGCTATGAATCCGCCGAAACGGTTCCAAAGTTGTAGTTCCGCCTAAACTCCTTTTTACCCAAAGATCTTGTCCAAGTCCTTCCGATCAATTGGCAAAGGCCGAGAAGTGAAAAACATCATTGTTGGAATCTGATATAATTCAAGGTGAGAGAAATAAAATGAGAGAGTCTTATCGGTGAAAACCTTCGGGCACCATAAGCCGACGGTGAGTAGAGAAAATGAAAATGAGAGAGTCCGCTTAGTGAAACCTTGCAAAGAGTACTATCGGGCGATGGTGAGAAGAGAAATGAGAGAGGTCGATTGGCGAAAACCCCCAAAGGGCATTGTCGGCCGAAAAGAAGACATCTCATCACTAAAAGAGTCCTGGCAAGGTTCCCTGGTTTTGAAATGCGGATCAATGGGTTCATGAGAAGCTGGAAAGTTTGTGTGGGTCAGGCGTCCAGTCCAAGAAGCATGTCATGTTCATTTGAAG
>MU686637.1:63367-90108 GCA_026770625.1 Nicotiana glauca
CCCGGCCAAAAAATCGAGGAGCTTTTTCTTTCCATCCAGGCCAAAAAGCCGAGGATCTCCTGGCCAAAAAATTGAGGAGCTTTTTCTTTCCAAATCCCGGCCAAAAAATCGAGGATCTCCCGGCCAAAAAACTGAGGAGCCTTTTCTTTCCAAATCCCGGCCAAAAAACCGAGGATCTCCCAGCCAAAAAGCCGAGGAGCTTTTTCTTTCCAAATCCCGGCCAAAAAAACCGAGGATCTCCCGGCCAAAAAATCGAGGAGCTTTTTCTTTCCATCCAGGCCAAAAAGCCGAGGATCTCCTGGCCAAAAAATCGAGGAGCTTTTTCTTTCCAAATCCCGGCCAAAAAATCGAGGATCTCCCGGCCAAAAAACCGAGGAGCTTTTTCTTTCCAAATCTTGGCCCAAAAAAAAAAAAAATCGAGGATCTCCCTACGCAATCCCTATTTGATTGCTTAGATATGTGTCACAACTAACTCACGAAATTTTCCTAGTGAAAACTGAGGCAGAAAAATTTCGTTTGTTTGTTTGTTTTGGTATCTTACGCAGGTCGATCTCAAGGCGCATGGTACGAGATGACCGATGAAATGAGTCTCAATCTAGAATAAAGGAAAAGAAGAAAAGAAGAAAAAAAAAGTGAACTCAAAGTGTTTGAAATGAAGAAAGACGCGGACTGCTCAAAACTTTATTAAAGTCACAAGCTCCGCCTGTCCCTCTTTGACACAATGCTGAAGAAAGAGCCAGCACCTACAATTGACGAGCATCAAGATTCAGATCGGAGTCCACAACAAGACCTAGCCAAGACTCATGATCAAGTTTAAAGAAATTTATACATAGGAATCTTATAAATCGTAGCTGATAGGCTTACTTAGGATTTTTAATTTTGATTTTGATGTAATAAACGGGATCGCGGACCGGAACCTCAACGGAACCTCGCTCACCTCTCAACCTCGACACTCTATCACCTCATTCACTTCTGAACTACACCTGACCTGCTTCCTTTATAGCCAAGGATATGTAGGCAACCTTTGAAGCAAGGTTCGGTCAGACAGTTTTTCAAAAAATGCTTCTCATGGAGTTTCAAATGGGCAAAAATCCCTCACAGTGCTTACTTTATCTTTGCCCGAAAACTCTTCGTGTTTCCGAGCAAAGAGGGGCAGCTGTAAGCAAGTAATTTTTGCCTTACATGAAGATAACTCCTAAAAATAGATCAAAATAATTTTTATTGATTTTTAGGAATTTTTCTTTATTTAGTCGCATTTCATGCATTTTAATATTTTAAAATCAAAATAATAAATACAAAAAAATATCTTGCATGGCATTTAGGTTTTATCGGAAGTCATTTGATTTTTATAAAAATTAAAAATTAAAAAATAAAAATATTATATTTTTTACACATTTTCCTTTTGTTGATTTTTCTCTTTTAATTTAGGATTAAGTAGCTTTTATAATTTTCATAATTAGTATAATTTTAGATAATTTATGTTTTTAATTCTAGGATTTTTAATAAAAAGAAGATAAAAAGTAATTGGGAATAAAAATTAGAAGAACCTTCCCCAAAACATATTCCCCCTCCCCCCCCAAAATACTTCTCCCCATATGAGACCTCCCCCTAAAATTATTTCCCCACAAAAATACTTTCCCCCCAAAATTTTCCCCCACATAAAGCCTTCCCCCAAAACTACTCCCCCACATAACACCCTACCCTACACACTCTATAAAACCAAAATTACACAAAAGAAAAAAGGGAAGAACGCCAAAAATCTGGAGGCTTCAGCCGCAATTCAGGAGACCCACCTCCCCCACGAGCTCATCTCCTCCATTGGAGCTAACACCTTAAGACCTTATCATTTTCTTCATGGAGACAAGTAATGAACTCTGGGGAGAAATCTGAAGAGGCGGCCGCAACAGTAGAAAACAAATCCTCCCCCTGAAGCTTCATCGTCCCGATCGCACCCCATCTCCAAACGCTAACCAAGCTCACCCTCAACATCACAAGACCCACTCCCGCCACCACCCTCGAACACTTCACACCTTAAGAAAATCGAGTTCAGATTCCAGAAAAAAGACAAAAATACAGAACAAAATATATTTTGTTCTTCGTTTTAAATTTCGGATTGTGGTTTTTAAATGGGGTTCGCTTAAGGTTGTTGAGGATGGTTTCGAGTACTTTCGTTACTGCTCGAGGTTCGTTCATTGGTTGCTGAGTTCACGGTTCCTGTTCGACTTTTGTTGGTGTTTCTCGGATTGATGCTCTTGACACCAGAATTTCACTTGTAATCGTACTTTTCGGGAGATTTATTGGGAAAGGAATTTTCAGGTTCACCTCTTTTCTCTTTATCTTTCTATTTTGGTGTGGATTCGAAGTATGACAAGAGCTTTAGGGATCGAAATGGGTTTAGAATTCTGAATTTGTTCAACACGTTTTAGAGATAAATGGCTCAATCTGGGCGCTAGCAGTAGTAGTTTTGCAGTTTTCGAATGGCGACAGGTCTGGTTAAATTATTTTCTATTTTGTGTGCTCTGCCTGTCTCGAATCAGTAGTTTGGCTTGGATTCTATTCATCCCAGTGGGAAACTAATTTGAGGGTAGGTGTCATGATAGAATTTGAGTTGAGTTAGGCACCTTCCGATAAAATAATTTTTTTTGCAGTGATAATTTTCTAAATTGGATTATATGGGAGATTGATTAAGTCATGAACTCTAACTTTTACTCTTAGGAAATTTACATCTACTAGTGATAAAGAAGGGTATTTTTCATGATCATTAATTGAATAGTCATTTTAAAGGGTTCTTACTTCCTCAAAGCCTCCATGTAAATTAAACTTGATATAGAATGTCTTTTAGCAATCACCTTTTCTGACACCCAACAGTTATAGTTAGTGAAATTGGAATTCATGGTTTGAGCATGCAAGTGTGTGTATTTGAGTGCCTGGTAGTTAGATCTCTGAAAGTAATTTCTTTTGTGACTAGTTAATTTCTCATTTTGTGACTAGTTAATTTCTTTATGGAAGTTGGACCTTTGTGTCAACGTGAGATTGGAAAATTTCCAAGTTTGTGTTCCCCGAGCTAGGTGGTACACTTGATTAGGAGGTTTTCCTCTTGTTCAAGTGTGCTGAGTTTGAAGCTCGAATTCCATAAAAGGTTTTCTAATAATAATGAGGCTAATTAATTAGGGCCCTTTTAGAGAGACAATCTTTAATAGAAAGTCGAAGTTTTTTTAGGTTGGCCTTTAAAACAAATTGAGGTGCGCCGCGTCAAATAAAATCACAAATTGCGTGGCCCTCTTTAATTACTTTATTAAAATATTTAGAATTCGAAAAGTGCCATTTAGCTAATTTTCATAGCCTCCCGCAAGGTTGATAACACGTTAGTCGCTTTAGGCGCGCTTTTTAATAATTTTACCTTCTTAAATACGGGTGTGCATTTCATGCAACCCAAATTCAAATCCCAAAACGTTGAATAAGAACGTGTTGAGGATCCGGGTGCATTTCATGTGACGTGATCCAAAAACATGTTGTTAAACGACGTTCACTTTCTAAAATTTAATTAAAATCGGTAAATAATTTTAAAATTGCACTATAGGATGAACATGTTTTAAAATCAGATATTAGGCCATCATAATAGTTTAAGCGACCGTGCTAGAACCACGGGATTCGGGGTGCCTAACGCCTTCCCCCGGGTCAACAGAATTCCATATTCAGAATTTCTGGTTAGCAGACTTCATTTGGAAAGTCAAAAATTTTCTCGATTTGGGATTCATGAAAACCGGTGACTTGGGACACCAAAAGCCAAACCTATCCCAAGTGGCGACTCTGAACAAATAAATAATCTCATTTCGAATAATGTCACTTAAATTGGAAAAACTCCCTTATACATTATCCTTCGGGGTAGGTGTGTAAAAAAGGAGCTGTGACATCGTCCCGTAGTCCAACTATCAATGTGAGGGGAGGGAGGAGGAATCTATCGGGAATCTAACCCGTAGTCCCAAAGTAAAAGTGCAAGGGGATCTACCGAAAATCTAACCCGTAGTCCCAAAGTAAACAAACAAGGGAGGGGGAGCTACCGGAATCCCACATCCGTAGTCCCAATGTAAATGCGCAGCCACAACCAGAAGATACTCAGAAATGATGTACAAAAGACAAGCAATATGGAGTACTAGCCTAGCATGCTTCACGTAGTACAGTCAAGGCAAACTTAAACAATTAGGCAAGTTGAATCAACTAAACATGCTTTTCTAATCTAACACAGGTCATAATTGCAAGTAAAATAAGGCAAATATGAAGGAAAACTCAGTCTCAATATATTAAGTAAAAATCGAATTTTCAATAATTTGCTCAAGTATGTGCTCGTCACCTCGCGTACAAGGCACTCAAATACCAAATAATAAATCCTAAGGGGAAAGGTCCCCCACACAAGGTTAGACAAGCTACTTACCTCGAACCTACACAAAAATCAACCAGAAACCATGCCCCTGCCACGAGTATCCGACTCCAAATGGCCCAAATCTATTCAATTCAATTACATATTGTAAATAACATCACAAACAACTAGTTTTACTATTTAATTCAAAGCTACAGCGTGAAATTAGGTAAAATGACCAAAATGCCCTTCAGGCCAACGTCTCGCAATCGAATAACTTTTACATTTTCAGAACCCTCGTACTCTCACGAGTCTAACCATATAAAAATCTCCCAAATCGGAGATCAAACACTCACTCAAAACTCAATAGTTTAGCCTATGAAGTTTACCCAATTTTTTCAAATTTTGATCCTCAATTCGAATTTTAGTGATGGATTTAACTAAATAATGATGAAATATAACTAGAAGAGATTAAAGAAACGTTACCCAATAATCTCCTCTTCAAAACCCTCTCAAAATCGCCCTCTCCCAAGATCAAATTTGATTTTCCAACTTTTGAAATTAATCCCTTGATTTCACTATTTCTGAACCGTAATTTCCGCTTCTGCGGACAAGGGATCGCATTTGCGGTCCCGCTTCTGCGGAACAAGTACCGCTTCTACTGTTTTCACTAAGAGGACAAGATTTCGCACCTGCGGTCCATATATCGCAGATGCGGATCCGCTTCTGTGTAAATACCACCACATTTGCGGAAACTAAAGGACAACCTAAACCCGCTTCAGCGGACCACAAACCGCAGGAGCATTTCCGCTTCTGCGGTTCCTGAGGAAAAATCCAACTTCGCTTCTGCGGTCCCCATGGTCGCATCTACGGTTCCCAAGCCACAGATGCGAAAATACCAGAAGAGAAAACTTCAACTGCTGTAACACTTCTAAAATTTTCCCGTTAACCACCCGAAATCATCCCGAGGCCCCGAGGACCTCAATCAAATGCACCAATAACACCTAATACCTCATTCAAACTTGTACCAATCCTTAAAGCACCTAAAACAACGTCGGAAACTCGAATTAAACAAGGATTTGAGCCTAAGAACTCCAAATTTTATCAAAATACACTTTCAATAAAAAACCTAACCAAAACACGTCCGAATGGCCTGAAATTTTGCACACACGTCCCAAATGACATGTGTGCAACTTCTAGAATTCAAATCCGACCCTCAGATCAAAAACTCACTATCGGACCGGAAATTTCAAAAATTCAAACTTCGGCATTTCAAACCTAAATTAGCTACGGACTTCCAAAATACATTCTGAACACACTCCCAACCCCGAAATCACCTAACGGAGCTAACGAAACCATTGAATTTTCATTCCGAGCACACTGTCCCGACTACGGACCACTTTTCATCACTTAAGCTCTCATTTAGGGACTAAGTGTCCCAAAACTCTCCGAAACACAATACCGAACGTCCCGACAAACCAAAATAGCAAAAATGAACTTAGGGGAAGCAGTTAATAGGGGATTGGGGCATTAATTATTAAGACAACCGGCCGGATCGTCACATCACTTAAACATTCGTTCGTCCTCGAACGAGCATAATAGAGAACATACCTGAAGTAGTGAAAAGATGAGGGTAACTGCTGCGCATATCCTGCTCGGTCTCCCAGGTCGCCTCCTCGGCCGGCTGACCCCGCCACTGAACCTTTACTGAAGCAATGTTCTTTGACCTCAACTTTCTAATCTGCCTGTCCAATATAGCCACTGGCTCCTCAACATAGGATAGATCCTTGTCCAACTGGACCGAACTGAAATCCAACACATGCGACGGGTCATTGTGATATCTCCGGAGCATCGAAACATGGAATACCGGATGAACTCCTGCCAAACTGACACCTAGTTCGCCCTCCGTGAACATGTCGTGATGGCACCTAGTTCCTAAGACTAGGTAAGCCTAAAATTGCGGAATTTACGCAACTTGCGGAAAAATAAACTAACTTGCGGAAATAAATAACTGAATAAATCTTACTACCAAGAGAAAACTATGTATTAATGCCACTTGGCATAACACGAAATCCATATCACGAAAACTATGTGTAACCCATATCACGAAATCTAAAACAAACTCCCAAAACCCGGAAACTCACCGGAAAACACAGGCTATTGGAAATGGAATACACTGCTCTAACTCCAGAATGTCTACACAATCGAAAGAAAGGAGACTTCTAGTCTGCGGACGTGGCAGATATACCTCAAAGTCTCCGCTAGATCTCTCCTCCGCGAGGATAGTGCGCCTGAGTGGAGGTACCTGGGGCTGCTCATGAAAAACATGCGCAGAAGAGACATGAGTACGCCACAGCGGTACTCAGTAAGTGCCAAGCCTAACCTCGGTTGGGTAGTGACGAGGAAGGTCAGGGCCCTACTGAGATAAAATATAATAATCAGTATGATAATGAGGAGACAATATGAGTATAATCACAGCAGAAATCCAACAAGAAAATAAGTAAAACAGTAACAGAGAACAAACACAATCAATGAATAGAGATACAAGCCACAACCGGATATTTATCATAGGGGATGTTCTGGTATCCCGAGAATCTCTTGGTATCCTCAATAAATCATTCGGGGATCTCTTGGTATCCCGAGGATCTCCTGGTATCCTCAATAATAATTCTAGGATCTCTTGGTATCCTCAATAATAATTCGGGGATCTCTTGGTATCCCGAGGATCTCCTGGTATCCTCAATAATAATTCTAGGATCTCTTGGTATCCTCAATAATAATTCGGGGATCTCTTGGTATCCCGAGGATCTCCTGGTATCCTCAATAATAATTCTAGGATCTCTTGGTATCCTCAATAATAATTCGGGGATCTCTTGGTATCCCGAGGATCTCCTGGTATCCTCAATAATAATTCTAGGATCTCTTGGTATCCTCAATAATAATTCGGGGATCTCTTGGTATCCCGAGGATCTCCTGGTATCCTCAATAATAATTCTAGGATCTCTTGGTATCCTCAATAATAATTCGGGGATCTCTTGGTATCCCGAGGATATCTTGGTATCCTCAATAATAATTTTGGGATCTCTTGGTATCCAATATATATAATCATTTTTGTGCCAGGGATCTCTTGGTATCCCGCACTCTCAGTCTTAGAACATAACACGTGCAGAGGGATCTCCCGGGAATCGAACCCGTAGTCCCAAATATAAATGTGCAGGGGGGATCTCCCGGGAATCGAACCCGTAGTCCCAAAGTAAACAAACAAGGGGGGAGCTACCGGAATCCCACATCCGTAGTCCCAATGTAAATGCACAACCAAGATAAGAGAAATATTCAGAAATTGAAGTATAACATTACAAAGAAATAATTAATTCTGGCCCAACATGCTCCATGTAATTTCAATTAAGGCAAATTAAGCAAATAGAAAATTTGGATCAATTAAACATGCTTTTCTATACTAGCACAGGCTATAATAGCAAGTAGAATAAAACAGATACGAAAGAAACTCAGTTCAAGTAATTTAAGTAAAATTCGGGTTTTCAACAATTAGCTCAAGTACGCGCTCGTCACCTCATGTACAAGGCATTCAATTACCACATATCATATCCTAAGGGACAAAGTTCCCCACACAAGATTAGAAAAGCCACTTACCTCGAATCAGCTCAAAATTCAATCCAAAATCACGTTCTTGCCACGAGTATTCGACTCCAAATGGCTCAAATCTATTCAATTAAATTGCATAATGTAAATAATAATTTAAGTAATTGATTCTACAATTAAATTCTAAGCTAATACGCGAAATTATGTAAAATGACCAAAATGTCCCCCGGGCAAACATCTCGGAATCGGATAATTTTTATATTTTTAGAACTCTCGTACTCTCACGAGTATACCCATATAAAAATCTCTCAAATCGGAGGTCAAATACCCACTCAAAACTCAACAATTTAGTCTAAGGATTTTGACCCATTTTTCATTCAAAAATCCGAAAATCCGAATGAAATCATGATTAGATTAGTAAGTATTAAGCATAAGAGAGTAGAGATTCATTACCCAATCGTTGCTCGCGAAAACCCCTCGAAATTTTTCCCAAAGCCGAGCTCTAGAAGTCAAAAATGGAGAAAATGGGCCATTTTCGGAACTTAAGGTAGGCCCAGGCCAATTTTCCGCTTATGCGGATAATTTTTCGCTTATGCGGACATTTCCGCTTCCGTGGACATTTTTCGCTTATGCGGGACCGATTTTGCTGCTCTATTTCCGCTTTTGCGGTTATGACAGCAACCAGCACTCTCCCGACACGAAAATGAGCATAACTCCCTCATACGATGTCCAAATTCGACGATTCTTTTTGCTATGGCTCCGAAATTACGATACAGATCTAATGGTTCAATAAAAACTTTTGGAGCTCATTTACTTTATATGGTACCCCTTTATGTCCAAAGATACGGCGTTGGATCATCAAATAAGAGCGCTATACAGCCCGAAACACCCCCGAGGCCCCCCAGGACCTCAACCAAAAGCACCAACGCATCTTAAAATATTATTCAAACTTGTTACAATCCTCAAAACACCTCAAACGACACCAAAACCATCAAATTACATCGATTTCAAGCCTAAGTTCTTTTAAAACTTCAAAAACACACATTCGATCAAAAACCCGCCCAAAACATGTCTGAATGACTTGAAATTTTGCACACATGTCCCAAATGACATGACGGTGCTACAGAAACTTCTGGAGATCCGTTCCGACTCTCGGATCAAAATTTCACCTATCAACCGGAAATCGCCAAAATACTAGCTTTCGGCATTTCTAGCCTAAATGAGCTACGGACTTCCAAAATACATTCTGAACACGCTCCTAACCCCGAAATCACCTAACGGAGCTAACGGAACCATCGTATTCCCATTCCGAGGCCGTCTTCACATAGTTCCGATTTCGGACCATTTTTCAACACTTAAGCTCTCATTTAGGGACTAAGTGTCCCAAACACTCCGAATCCAAACGCCGAATGTCCCGTAAAACCAAAATAGCATAAATGAACTTAGAGGAAGCAGTTAATAGGGAAACGGGGTGTGAATTCTAAAAACGACCAGCTGGGTCGTTACATAAGGCAAGCTCATAGGCAACGTCCCCAACTCGCCTCAAGATCTCAAAAAGGCCAATAAACCTCGGACTAAACTTTCCTTTCTTCCCAAACTTCATGACGCCTTTCATAGGCGAAACACGAAGCAGAACCCGCTCACCAACCATATATGAAACATCACGGACCTTCTTTTCTGCGTAGCTCTTCTGTCTGGACTGGGCTGTACGGAGTCTATCCTGAATCATCTTAACCTTATCCAGTGCGTCCTGAACCAACTCTGTGCCCAATAGCCTGGCCTCACTCGGCTCAAACCAGCCCACCGGAGATGTACACCTCCTACCATATAAAGCCTCATACGGCGCCATCTGAATGCTGGACTGATAACTGTTGTTGTAAGCAAACTCTGCAAATGACAAGAAATGATCCCAATACCCTCTAAAGTCAATGACATGCACGGAGCATATCCTCAAGAATTTGAATAGTGTGCTCGGACTGTCCGTCCGTCTGGGGTAAAATGCTGTGCTCAACTCCACCCGAGTGCCTGACTCCTGCTGCACGGCTCTCCAAAACTGCGATGTAAACTGAGTACCTCTGTCCGAAATAATAGAAATTGGAATACCATGCAGACGGACGATCTCCCGATATAAATCTCCGCCAACCGCTCCGATGAATAAGTGGTACACACAGGAATGAAATGAGCGGACTTGGTCTGCCGATCCACAATAACCCAAATGGCATCAAACTTCTTCAAGGTCCGTGGGAGTCTAGATACAAAGTCCATGGTGATGCGTTCCCATTTCCACTCCGGAATCTCTATCTGCTGAAGCAACCCACCCGGGCACTGGTGCTCATACTTCACCTGCTGGCAGTTGAGGCATCTAGACACGTAACTAACTATATCTTTCTTCATCCGCCTCCTCCAATAGTGCTGCCTCATGTCCTGATACATTTTCGCGACACCTAGATGGATGGAATACCGTGAACTATGGGCTTCTGCTAGAATGAACTCCGAAGCCCATCAACATTGGGCACACAAATCCGGCCTTACATCATCAATACCCCGTCATCTCCGATGGTCACATCTCTGGCATCTCCACGCTGAACCTTGTCCTTAAGGACACGCAAATGAGGGCCTTCATACTGCTGCTCCCTGATACGATCAAATAAGGAAGATCGGGAAACCACACAAGCTAGAACCCGACTGGGCTCCGATAGATCCAATCTCACAAACTGGCTGGCTAAGGCCTGAACATCCATCGCCATAGAGGTGAAGCTGGTAAATATGCCAAACTCCCCAAACTCTCCGTCCGGCGACTCAAGGAATCCGCCACCACATTGGCCTTGCCCGGGTAATACGGGATAGTGATATCATAATCCTTCAGCAACTCTAACCACCTCTTTTGACGCATATTTAGGTCCTTTTGCTTGAGTAAGTGTTGCAAGCTCCGATGGTCAGCATAGATCTCACAAGGCACACTGTATAAATAATGACGCCAGATCTTCAGGGCATGAACAATGGCAGCTAACTCAAGGTCGTGGACAGGGTAATTCTTTTCACGTTTCTTTAACTGTCTGGACGCTTAGACAATCACCCTACCGTCATGCATCAACACCGCTCCAAGGCCAACTCTCGAGGCGTCACAATAGACAGTATAAGACCCCGAACCGGTAGGCAACATCAAAATTGGGGCAGTAGTCAAAGCTGTCTTGAGCTTCTGAAAGCTCGCCTCACACTCATCGGTCCACTGAAATGGGGCCGCAATCGATGAAAATCCCTCCATGAAACGACGGTTGTAGCCCGCCAAACCAAGGAAACTGCGAATCTCTGTAGCTGAGGATGGCCTGGGCCAAATCTGTACGACCTCTATCTTCCTCGGATCCACCCAAATACCCTCACTCGAAATCACGTGGCCTAAGAATGCCACGGAACTCAGCCAAAACTCACATTTTGAGAACTTTGCACATAACTCCTTCTCCCTCAAGGTCTGAAGCACGGTCCTCAGGTGCTGCTCATGATCTTCCCGACACCAGGAATACACCGGAATATCATCAATAAAAACAATAACAAACGAGTCAAGATATGGTCTGAACACACTGTGCATCAAATGCATGAAAGTTGCTGGGGCATTGGTCAGCCCACTTCACATAACAAGGAACTCGTAATGACCATACCGAGTCCTGAAGGCAGTCTTCGGGATTTCTGGCTCCCGAATCTTCAACTGATGGTAACCTGAGCGCAAGTTAATCTTGAAAAATACCTGTGCGCCCTGAACCTGGTCAAACTGATCATCAATAAGAGGTAAAGGATAACGGTTCTTCATTGTAACTTTGTTTAACTGGCATAATCAATACACATACGCATAGAACCATCCTTATTCTTCACAAACAAGACAGGAGCACCCCACGGTGAAACACTGGGTCGAATAAAACCCTTACCAAGCAATTCCTGCAACTGATCCTTCAATTCCTTCAACTCAGAAGGAGCCATACGATACGGAGGAATGGAAATGGACTGAGTGCCCGACAACAAATCAATGCCAAAATCAATGTCTCTATCGGGCGGCATGCCCGGAAGATCAGCTGGAAACACATCGGGATAATCCCGTACCACTGGAACTGAATCAACAGAAGGGGTATCAGTACTGACATCTCTCACATAATATAAATACGTGTCACACCCTTCTCAACCATACGCTGAGCTTTAAGAAAAGAGATAACTCTACTGGGAGTGTGATCTAAAGTACCACTCCACTCAATACGAGAAATACCTAGCATAGCCAGCGTCACGGTCTTGGCGTGACAATCAAGAATAGCAAAATGGGACGACAACCAGTCCATGCCCAAAATAATGTCAAAATCAACCATACCGAGTAACAATATATCCGCTCTGGTCTCAAAAACCACGAATAGTAACCAAACATGACCGATAAACGTGGTCCATAACAAGGGAATCCCCCACAGGAGTAGAAACATAAACGGGGGCACTCAAAGAATCCTGAGACACACCCAAATGCGGAGCAAAGTAAGAAGACACATAAGAATAAGTAGAGCCCGGATCGAATAGAACCAATGCCTCTATGTGACAAACATGTATAATACATGTAATGACGGAGTCGGAGGCAACAACCTCAGTACGAGCAGGAATATCATAATATCTGGCCCGGACCCTCTCTCAAGCGCGACCTCTATCTCCCCGACCTCCGCCCCTTGCCGGCTGGGCAGGTGGGGTAGCAGCTGGAGCTGTGATCATGGCTTGGGAACTCTGAGGAGCACGCTGTGGCTGAGCAGTCTGTGAAGATGCACCCCTACCAAGTCTGGGGCCTAACCATGTGGCATGTATCACCACACTCAAAACAAGCTCTGGAAAGACGCGGTGGCTGTGACTGACTAGGGCCAGGTCTGCTGGAATGACCTCTGGAAGCACCCCGCGCAGGAGTCGCGCTAGAAACTGGAGGTGCATAGTAAGGCTCCTGAGGTATAGGCGGAGCTGGAGCATTGCTGGCTGCTGGAAGAGCTGAATGGACGGGGCGACCCGCATAACCTCTGTCATAACGACCTACTGATGGGGTACGGGCACTAGAGTAGAGACCTGACTCTCGAGACCTCTTAGCCTCCCTCTCCCCTCGCTCCTTGGCGAGCATACCCTCAATCCTCCTAGCAATGCTCACTACCTGCTGATAAGGAATGTCCATCTCCAAGTCTCGAGCTATGCTAGATATGATGGGTGGGATAAGACCCTCAATGAGCCTGCGAACTCTCTCCCGAACTGTAGCAACCAAAGTCGGTGCATGCATGGGCAACCTGGTATAACGAATATCATACTCTGAAACGGTCATAGCACCTTGGCGCAAATGCTCAAACTCTGCGCGCCATGCGTCCCTGGGGGACAAACTCTCTCATAAACATATCCGAGAATTGGGTCCAAGTCAGTGAAGCAGCCTCGACTGGACTGTCTATCTTATAAGTGCGCCACCAATCATAGACGGCTCCCCGAAGCTGAAAAGTAGTGAAAGAAACCCCGCTGGACTCCTAAGGCATCGTTTGAAGCTAATCCATGAATACTGGGGGATCATACTTCTTGAACCTCTCAAGTCTCTGTTGCTCGTCCTCTGAAGCAGCTGACCCGTCCTCGGGCTAAACTAGCACTGTAGGCATTGCGGGAATAATCTCGGGAGTTTGTGCTCCTCCCTCGGCCTGGGATGTGGCTGCAACAAGGGGAAGCAACCCTGCTTGAGCCAAGGTGGTGTACATACTCATGAACTGAGCCAAAGTCTCCTGGAAAGCTGGAGTAGTAGCGGCAGTAGTAGGCGTGCTAGGTGCCTGGGCTCCGGATGGATCTGCTGGTGGTGCCTCGGTGGCAGCTCGAGCAGGTGCTCTGGCTGCACCACATGCACGTCCTCGACCTCTACCCCGGCCCTGGCCCCGGCCTTTGACGGCTGCAGTAGGGGGCGCGGGTGCCTGATCATCTCGAGTAGCACGTGTCCTCACCATCTGTGAGAGAATAGAAGTCAGAAGTTTAGAATTGATGTCAAAAATATCGCACGACAAGGAATTCAAATGAAATGAAGATTTTTCCTAAAAGTTGCATAGCCTCTCGTAGATAAGTACAGACGTCTCCGTCAGCGAGACTCTAATAAATCGGCCTGTGTTCCGTGACTCCTATGAACCTAGAGCTCTGATACTAACTTGTCACGACCCCAGTTCGCCCTCCGTGAACATGTCGTGATATCACCTAGTCCCTGCAACTAGGTAAGCCTAACAATGCGGAAATAACATAACTTGCGGAAATAATTAATTAAACTAAGCAAAAAAAAAAGAATGAAAATTGTATATAAGTGCCACTTAGTATATACAACTCAAATGCGGAAGTCTACAATATCATCCCAAAATCCGAAAACTCACGGGAACCACAGGCTAATAGAAATGTAATATGCTGCTCTAACTTTAGAATGTCTAAACAACTGAAAGAAAGGATAAACTAACTACTAAAGCTGGAATAAAATAGAGACTCCTGGTCTGCGGACGCGGCAGATATACCTCAAAGTCTCCGCTAGATCTCCCTGCCTCGAGGATAGTGCGCCTGGGTGGAGGTACCTGGATCTGCACATGAAAAACATGCACAGAAGGGGCATGATTACACACCACAGCGGTACTTAGTAAGTGCCAAGCCTAACCTCGGTTGGTTAGTGACGAGGAAGTTCAGGGCCCTACTGAGGTTAAACAGTATAATATGAATTAACAATATGAAAACTGACAGTAATAATGAGTACAACAGTGAGAATGTACAAGTTAAACCAGGCAATAACAACTACACCAAGAACAGAGTAAACACGGAATATGTACAGCTCATTACAACTTATAACAATGAGGATCTTCTAGGATACCGTCATGTAGTCCTTTCTCAACTGTCCAGTGGATCTTCCGGGATACCGTTCCATAGTCCATCATATGTGTAAATCCGAAGGATCTCCCGGGATACCATCCCGTAGTCCAACCATCAATATGCAGGGGGATCTATCGGGAATCTAACCCGCAGTCCCAAAATAAAAGTGCAGGGGGATCTACCGGGAATCTAACCCGTAGTCCCAAAGTAAACAAACAAGGGGGGGGGGAGCTACCAGAGTCCCACATCCGTAGTCCCAATGTAAATGCGTAGCCACAACCAGAAGATACTCAGAAATGATGTACAAAAGACAAGCAACAGGGAGTACTAGCCTACCATGCTTCACGTAGTACAGTCAAGGCAAACTTAAACAATTAGGCAAGTTGAATTAACTAAACATGCTTTTCTAATCTAACACAGGCTATAATTGCAAGTAAAATAAGGCAAATATGAAGGAAAACTTAGTCTCAATATCTTAAGTAAAAATCGGATTTTCAACAATTGGCTCAAGTACACGCTCATCACCTCGCGTACAAGGCACTCAAACCGGATTTACTATTTCTGAACAGTGATTTCCACTTTTGCGAACAAGGGACCGCATCTGCGGTCCTGCTTCTGCGGAACAAGTACCGCTTCTACGGTTTTCACTAAGAGGACAAGATTTCGCACCTGCGGTCCATATATCGCAGATGCAGATCCGCATCTGTGCAAATACCACCGCATCTGCGAAAATTGAAGGACCAGCCTAAACCCGCTTCTGCGGACCACTAACCGCAGGAGCAGTTCCGCTTCTGCGGAAATTGCACCGCATTTGCGGTTCCTGAGGAATAATCCAACTTCGCTTCTGCGGAACCCATGGTCGCATCTGCGGAACCCATGGTTGCATCTGCGGTTCCCAAGTCGCAGATACGAAAATACCAGAAGAGAAAACTTCAGCTGCTGCAACACTTCTAAAATTTTCTCGTTAGCCACCCGAAATCATCCCGAGGCCCCCGGAACCTCAACCAAAAGCACCAATAACACCTAATCCCATGGTCATGTTTGTTTACCGAATTTATCGCCTGGAATCTGTTTCTCGATATCCGCAAAGGACACCATGTTTAATCTCGTAGGCAACGGTAACATTGATTCTTCTTCACTGTTCTCTATAACTTCTTCGACAATACTGAAGGTATCGACGACCCATTCAAATCTATGCATGGGTATTGCAAAACATGACGGTTCCCTAACTTCAGTTGTTGAGATGAGGTATGTGTGGAAATGTTTAAATAGGTTGTCATAATATGGGACTTCAGGACCATATATTATGATGCAATTGGGTCTTCCTAAAATTTGTTAACATCTAAGATGGAGAAAGTCTTTATAGATATGGTAGAAGCTTTACAATGTAGTTGAGATATTTGTGAACTTACGTTTTCATCCTGGACGGTGGTTGTTTGAAAGTGCACCCACTGATCTCTGCTAATTTTGGGGCAGATTTTATCAACTTGTATTTTACAAGTCCAATCTCTAGTAAATGGCGTGATTTCATGGATGGTATATCGCTGCTCTATCTTTTAAGAATCTTGCAACCTGTCAAGAATGAAATTGTAGGATAAAGTAATTGAGCTAGGAATTATATAAAGAAAACAATTGAAACAATTGATGTTAGACATGACGGGGGGGGGGGGGGGTTAATTATGTGCTCCGTTGAGATCATAACTTCTCGATTTAGTTTGGATTGTTTATTCTCTCGCAAAGTTATGTTGGCTAATATGATGTTTGCACATAAATATAATTTATTATTTTACTGTTACAATTTATTAGGTGTGAATTTTATGGTGCATCTAATTTTTCTTTATTTTTTCGGGGTTCCTTCTGGCAACCTGAAAATGAGTGAGTTTTCCCTTTTCTATGTTATTACCTACATATACCTAGGCGATAATCGTGATTCACGTATGTTCGTGGTTATGTCCTCTAATCTCAAGTGGTAACACTGAGTGGTCAAATAAAATTAAATCCTATAAGGAAAGAANTTATGTTGGCTGATCTGATGTTTGCGCATAAATGTAAATTATTGTTTTACTGTTGCAGTTCATCAGGTGTGAATTTTATGGTGCATCTAATTTTTCTTCATTTTTTCGGGGTTCCTTCTGGCAACCTAAAAAGGAGTGAGTTTTCACTTTTCTATATTACTACCTGCATATACCTTAATGGTAATCGTGATTCCTGTATGATCCTAGTTATGTCCTCTAATTTCAAGTGGTAAAACTGAGTGGTGAAATAAAATTAAACCTTATGAAAGGAAAGAATATAAATAAACATGGATGTCATCGGTTATATTTTATTAAAAGCTGTAGAAATTTTAAATCGTGACTTGAACAAAACTTAGCTTTAAAAAAATTAAAAAGTATAAGACGAATGGAGTACGTTGGTTTTCTTGTTAAAACTTACTTTGTAGCTGAAGAGTGAAAAACAATGAAGGAAGAAGGAAGCAGAAGATTATTTAGAGAGCCCAAGTTTATGTTGTCACTGTTAAAGAAAATTAGGCCACGATGTGCAAAAGTGTTAAAAATTTACAGGTGTACGTCTTTAATTGTAGGTGTAAGCTAAAATTTATCTTGAAATGACTTACATGTCACCGTAGTTAGTGGATTAAGAATCCATAGTCAACAATTAAATCATCTGATGATGGCATTTATCATATTAATGTAAATAGGTGACTGTTGATACAAATCAAAAGGTCATTACATAATGCAGTGAAAAACGGCAGTGAAAATATTTATGAAGGAACTACAATCAAACTTCTCTATAATAGCCTCATTTATTTTGGATGTTATAACGAAATGCTATTATAGATAATATATAACATAACATGAAAATTGGTTCCGTAAAAGCTTGACTTTGTTTCGTTATAGCGCAGTAGACGTAAATACCGATAGATAAAATCAGAGGCAGAGCCAGAATTTTAAGATTATGGGTTCGGGATTTTAATCGTTAAAAGTTGCTGGGTTCTAAATTAATTATTTATATATATTCAATGGATTTTGTAAGACAATATCGAATCAAAGTTACCGCATTCGGCCGAAATCGGTCCCGACACTCTAGCTCCGTCACTGGATGGAATATTAATTAAAGTAGAAAATTGTCACGACCCCGGTTCGCCCTCCGTGAACATGTCGTGATGGCACCTAGTCCCTACGACTAGGTAAGTCTAACAATGCGGAAATAACATAACTTGCGGAAACAATTAATTAAACAAAGCAAAAAAAATAGAAGAAAAATTGTATATAAGTGCCACTTAGCATATACAACTCAAACGCGGAAGTCTACAATATCATCCCAAAACCCGAAAACTCACTGGAACCACAGGCTATAATACGCTGCTCTAACTCCAGAATGTCTAAAGAACTGAAAGAAAGGATAAACTAACTACTAAAGCTAGAATAAAATAGAGACTCCTGGTCTGCAAATGCGGCAGACACCTAAAAGTCTTTGCTAGATCTCCCCGCCTCGATTATAGTGCGCCTGGGTGGAGGTACCTGGATCTACACATGAAAAACATGCGTAGAAGGGGCATGTGTACACCACAGCGGTACTCAGTAAGTGTCAAGCCTAACCTCGATTGGGTAGTGACGAGAAAGGTCAAGGCCCTACTGAGGTTAAACAGTATAATATGAATTATCAATATGAAAACTGACAGTAATAATGAGTACAACAGTGAGAATGTACAGGTTAAACAAGGCAATAACAACTACACCAAGAACAGAGTAAACACGGAATATGTACAGCTCATTACCAATGATAACAATGAGGATCTCCCACGATACCGTCCTGTAGTCCTTTTTCTCAGCTGTCCAGTGGATATGCCAGGATACCGTCCCGTAGTCCATCACATGTGTAAATCCGAAGGATCTCTCGGGATACCGTCCCGTAGTCCAACTATCAATGTGCGGGGACCGGAGGAGGAATCTACCGGGAATCTAACCCGTAGACCCAAAGTAAAAGTGCAGGGGTATCTACCGAAAATCTAACCCGTAGTCCCAAAGTAAACAAACAAGGGGGGAGCTACCGGAATCCCACATCTGTTGTCCCAATGTAAATGCGCAGCCACAACCAGAAGATGTCACACCTCCTTTTTACGCGCCCACCCCGAGGGATAGACACATAAGGGAGTTTTTCCATTTTAAGTGACATTAATCGAATCGGGATTATTTATTTATTTAGAGTCGCCACTTGGGATAGGTTTGGCTTTAGGTGTCCCAAGTCACCGGTTTATCTTGAATCCCAAATCGAGGAAATTTTTGACTTTCCAAGTGAAGTCTGCGAACTAGAAATTCTAAGTAAGGAATTCTGTTGACCCGAGGGAAGGTGTTAGGCACCACCGGATCTCGTGGTTCTAGCACGGTCGTTTAAACTGTTATACTGGCTTAATATCTGATTTTAATACATGTTATCCCTATAGTGCAATTTTAAAGGCTATTTACCGCTTTTATTATTATTTTTAATAGAATTGCAACGTTGTGAAAACGTGTCTCAAACCACGTCGCAATCAATGCACCCGTGGTTGTTGACACATTTTGACTCCGTTGAGATTTGAATTTGGGTCACATAAATGTGCACCCGAGTTTAAGAAGATAAATTATTAAAAAGCGCGCCTAGAGTGACTGGCCCGTTATATTTTGGGGAAAGCCGTGCAATTCGCTAAACAGCCCATCCCGAAGTATAATTATTTCTAAGCATTTAAAGAGGGCCCCGCAATTTATGGATTTTGTTTAGCGAGGCTTGTCTCATTTATTTAAAAGGGCAAGTCCTAAATTGACTATGATTTGTCTATTTATTGTTCTTGCCTCTAGAAAGGGCCCTGATTATTTAAAACACTACTATATTTAAGTCCTTGACTTTTATTCGAAATCCAGCAATGCCTTTGGGCCTCAAGCTCAACCCAGTAAGAGTAAAATACAGTTAAAATAGAATGGGCTTCAATAGACAGCCTTTAGGCCCAAGGTTATCAGTTAGGTTTAACAAAAGGCAATTGGACAAACTCATGAACTTATTCTGAAATTAGCAACAGCCGACTAATTATACACATTTTCCATTATGAAATTTATTTGAGCCTAGAAATGAATCAATGAAACGAGTCAGTCACCCCCTTTTTTCAGTTAATTTGCCAAGCATACGTGGTTTCATGTAATTACAAGTATACTACTTCCAAACTCAAACATTCTGATGCTTCTATTTTCAATCGAATTTCATCACTAACTAACTGCCCAATCCGGCATCCAATACATGAATGTTAAAACAGATTCTAGCACTAATTGATGTGGTGAAACAATCCAACAACTTAACAAATTCTAATGAGCAACTAACAGGATGTTAACATGATCATAACAGTTCAGCAGTCCCTAGTTACAGTCCATGTATATTTATTGTTCATATAACAAGAAACAAATCTGATTAGCTAAAACAAATAACTAACATCAACTACATCTAATCAGCTAACATCTATTGAATTATGAGCTGCAGACAATATTCAAATGAACACAAATCTGGTGAAACACCTTCCATTTCGACTTCAATTCAAAGCTACACCAAAGTGATTCGAAGAAGTGCACCTGGTATTTAGAATAAAGATGGAGAAGAAACAAAGGTCAGCAGTAGCAGTAACAAACAACAGGGGCAACAACAATGAATCAAACTCGAATCAGTGTCACAAGCCAACTTTTTACCCACGAACGCACTTCAGCAACACAGAATGAATCGTAAAACCAGTAACAACAGCAAATACCCAAAGCAAGTTCGATTGGACTCGAATACACCTAAAAGAAGAGCGGATAGACTTCAGGACAGATTCCACAATCAAGGAGGGGTAAGAACCAGTGTCAAGAACTCAAATCTTTATCCGGAGATCAATGGAGCAGTGTTTCTCCACAGAATAGTATCTCCCTCACAACTGAAAATAACTTAAAGCCCTCAAGACTGATTTTCCCTCTCAAATTGGGTCCAAAAGGATGTTTGTATCTCTATGTGTTCTCCGGCTCTCAAAAGAACTGAATCAAAACTCTCAAAATTGATTTCTTAGGGCCAAAAAAAAAACCTCGTTCACTCTGTCTTAAACCTTCTCCTTTATACCCAAAAAACAGACCCCTCTTTCCAGCTTGTTTTCACACTTAAACCATTAGGAAACCATTTCTTACCCATGATATTCCAAGATCACTACTGTCTGTCTTTTGTTAGTAAACAAAAATGGATATGGGGCAGCCTGAATATTAAATTCAGGTGTGCCTGACAACACATGGCTTCCCACTTAATCACAGCATTTTAATTCAGTGAATTAATTTAACTTCATTAATTAAGACAAACCCCTGAATCAACCAACAGATTGTACAGATTGGCACAAAAGCTAATGACCAATTAGTGACATTTTAAACAATCAAACAGTTCGATTCAATAAACGACTTAATTAAGCAATTCAAATATTTGCCATAATTAAACAAATTAAGCAAATTCAACACTGACGAGCTAATCTCATACGAACAGAGACCTGGTTTAATTATAGAATAAAAAAGAAATGAAGAAGGAGAAGAAGAAGCACTGAAATTGAAACAAAAGCCAACAGATAAAAATAAAAGAAAAGAGAATTGAAAACAATACCCGGAAATTATGGCGGACCAAACACAAACTGCCTTTCGTCTCTCTTTTTTGATTTGGATTGAAACAGAGGTTAACCATGTGTTTTCAACATGAAAACGCACAGCTAAAATCCAATTCAAACCAAACAAATCCTCACAGACCAAGTTCGGTCTTTAAATTAAATTCTGGGGCTTTCTGTGCTTTGGTGTTCGAAGAGTTGGGGTGATATTCGAAGGGAAATGGAGGTGGGTATGGGATGAGGGAGGCCTAGTGGTGATGGGGTGTGGATTTGGGGTCAAGGGGAGGCGGCGCCGCCACTGGGGTCTTGTGGCGGCGGCTAGGGTTCTTGATTCGAAATCAAGATTCGAGGCGTTTGGGCTTGATTCGAAGGCAGTCAAGGGTGTTCTAGTGGTGGGGGAGGTCCAGGGGTCGTGGGGTGTGGCTTTGGTGGTCATTGGAGGGGTTATGTTTTTTCGGCGGATCTTTGATCTGATATTCGAAGAGGTTGAGGATGATTCGAAGAAAACAAAGGGTGGATTCGAGGAGAGGAAGGTGAGTTGGTTCTATGGTGTGAAGGTGGGATTGTTTGGGCCACCGAAACCGCCGTGAGGCGATTTACGGTGGGCGGAGCTCGGCGGTAGGGGGCAGAGCTACAGGGGAGGTCTCTGAGGTTAGAGAGATGAATGAGAGGGGGGTACCGACTTGGGGGGCGGGGTATGGCATCGAACTTATATACCAAAGAGAGGATTTGATCTTGGCCGTTGGATCAAACAAGATCAACGGTCAAGATTGTCTATTTAAGAGAAACAGTGTCGTTTGGTAGACGGTGGGGACTGGGTTGGACCGGAGCTAAACGGATCGGGTTGTGGGAGAAACACGTGACCGTTAGATCAAAGAGTAATGGATGGTTCAGATCAACCAACACACCTGAAACGGTGTCGTTTGAAACAAACTGGGACCTGAAACTGGGCCGTTCGATCTGTTTGATCAACGGTTCAAATTTGACATGTCAAAACGGTGTCGTTTGGACCATCTGAGAGACCTGGTCAGTTGGACCGGGTATAGGCCTCGTTTGGGCTTAATTTTTGGTCCAAGAGTGAAGTGGCCTTGTTCCGATTTCCTTCTTTATTCTAATTGTTTTGTTCTTTCCTTTTATTTTCTCTTTGAATTCCTAATTTAAAAACATTAAAAACCTAAATTAAATTACAAAAATCCAATTAACTTCTACTAACAATTAACACGCCATTAAATACTAATTTGACATAAAATGCAAAGTGTGTTATTTTGTGATTTTCATTTTTGTAAAACCAAACTTAATTACTCCTAATAAATCCTAAATGCAAATGCAATATATTTTTTTGTATTTTATATTAATTTAACAAATAAACATGCACAAACAAATGCAAACAATAACACAAAAATTCAGAATAATTGCAAACTATCGAAAATTATTTTATTTTGGATTTCTTTTGGAGTAATTCTTACAAGGCAAAAATCATGTGCTCACATCTGCCCCTCTTAGTCCGGAAACACGAAGAGTTTTCGTGCAAAGATAAAGTGAGCGGATACGAGCGATTTTTGCCCGTTTGAGTACTCCGTGTGAAGCATTTTTTTTTTGAAAGACTTGACCGAACCTTTGCTTCAAAAGGTCTCCTACATATCCCTGGCTAAGAGGGAATCAGGTCAATGTAGTTCGGGAAGTTTTGGTAGCTGGGACTACCATGAAGCTGTGGTTTCACTGTTATTGCTGTTGGTGTTGCTGCTACTGCTTACTGACCTCCTTATTACACCAAAGGAAAATCAAAGCTAAGCTAGATATGCCTATCAACTATGAGTTACAAGATTCCTATCTATAATTCTTTTGAAACTTGATCTTGAGTCTTAGCTGATTTTGTTGTAGACTTCGATCTGAATCTTGATGCTCGCAAGTTGTAGGTGCTTGTTTCTTTCTGCAGCATTGAGCAAAACAGGATTGGCGGAGCTTGTGACTTAAATCAGATTTCGAGCAATCCGCACCTTTGTTTGCTCCCACAGTCGAGCTCATCTTCTTTTTTGTTCTTTTCTTCTTTCTTTATTTTGGACTGAGACTTACTTCGTAGGTCATATCGATCCCTGTGCCTCGAGGTTCCTTCTCAGACAACAAAACAAACAAGCGAACGAAAATTTTCTGCCCCCAGTTTCACTAGGAAAATTTCGTGAGTTATTTGCCATAAACATCTACGGAATTGATGAGGGGATTGGAAAGCCCCAAGTCTAAAAAGGCGCAACTCAGGGGTTGGAGCCTTAATATTTGCAAAAGGCTAAACGCTCAACTCAGGGATTGGAGCCCTAATGTTGGCTAAAAAGGAAAAACCGCTCAACTCAGGGATTGGAGCCCTAATGTCGGTTGAAGGAAACTTGTTCAAACTCAGGGATTGGAGCCCTAATGTCGGCTAAAGAAACTTGCTCAACTCAGGGATTGGAGCCCTAATGTCGGCTAAAGGATCTCGCTCAACTCAGGGATTGGAGCCCTAATGTTGGCTAAAGGAAGCTTGCTCAACTCAGGGATTGGAGCCCTAATGTCGACTAAAGAAAACTCGCTCAACTCAGGGATTGGAGTCCTAATGTCGGCTAAAGAAACTCGCTCAACTCAGGGATTGGAGCCCTAACGTCGGCTAAGGGATCTTGCTCAACTCAGAGATTGGAGCCCTAATGTTGGCTAAAGGTAAAATCGCTCAACTCAGGGGCTGGAGCCCTAATGTTGGCTAATGTAAACTGCTCAACTCAGGGATTGGAGCCCTAATATTGGCTAAGGAAAACCGCTCAACTCAGGGATTGGAGCCCTAATGTTGGCTAAGGTAAACTGCTCAACTCAGGGATTGGAGCCCTAATATTGGCTAAGGAAAACCGCTCAAGTCAGGGATTGGAGCCCTAATGTTGGCTAAAGGAAAATCGCTCAACTTAGGGATTGGAGCCCTAATGTTGGCTAAGGAAAACACTCAACTCAGGGATTGGAGCCCTAATGTTGGCTAAAGGAAAATCGCTCAACCCAGGGATTGGAGCCCTAATGTTGGCTAAGGAAAACTCTCAACTCAGGGATTGGAGCCCTAATGCAACTAAAGGAAAACCGCTCAACTCAAGGATTGGAGCCCTAATGTCGGCTAAAGGAAACTTGCTCAACTCAGGGATTGGAGCCCTAATGTCGGCTAAAGGAAAACTTGCTCAACTCAGGGATTGGAGCCCTAATGTCGGCTAAGGAAGTACCAAGTTGGTATTGGGAATTCTAAACTATCTTCTTTTGGGATTTTCTTCTTTTGTTATCTTTTTTTTTTTTGGATAAAAAGCAGGAGAGAACTTGGAGGAAACTTCCCTTTTGCATTGATTATTTGCTGCAAAGCTGCTTCAACACTTGCGCGTTTTTCTTTCTTTTGGGTTGCACCTGCTTCTTCCATGGTTGCTTTGGATGGCACCTGTTTCAATTTTTCAAACAAAGAACAATTGTCAGTTTGAAACGGTGGTTGGTTTGGTGGCCTTGATCATCTCAATTGCTTAATCCCGGCCTCATTTCCGTTGAGAACTTTGTCGTTGATTGGCTTTGAGGGCGACCCCCTTTTCAAACTGATAAGACTCAAATTTCAGGATTTCATGATGATTCGCCCGTGTAAGGGTTTGGTTCTTCCACCTTATTCTACTTTCCAAACCCTTACCTCTTTCTTTCTTTTCCAATGCCTTTACAAACATCATGATCAGTCGGGATTGGATTGACGCACCACTGAGGTTGGGTATTTTCTTCGCCTCTTGCCAGATGGAGCTCTATGAAACCGGTCCTGCCACCTTTTCTTTCTAACAATTTCGAAATTCAGAGTTAAACCGAAAGGGATTCAAGAAAAAGCAAACAAAGAGTGGAAAAGATGAATTTAAAATAGAAGCGTCCCTTTCGGGGGAAAAGAAGGACTTATCTGGGGTGCATGCTGACTTCAAATGGACTCATGCTTCTTGGACTGGATGCCCGACCCGCACCAACTTCCGGCTTCTTATGAATCCATTGATCCGCATTTCCGAACCAGGGAACCTTGCCAGGACTTTTAGTGATGAGATATCCCCTTTTTCGGCCGATAGCGCCCTTTGCGGGTTTTCGCTAATCGACCTCTCTCATTTCTCTTCTCAACGTCGCCCGATAGTGCTCTTTGCAAGTTTTCACTAAACGGACTCTCTCATTTATGGTTTCTCTACTCCCGTCGCCTCATGGTGCCCGAAGGTTTTCACCGATAAGACTCTCTCATTTATTTCTCTCAATTTAGAATGCATCGGCTTTCAACAATGATATTTCTTTGTTTTCCCGCCTTTGGCAATTGATCCGAAGGACTTGCACTCGGTTTTGGGTAAAAAGAATTGTGGACGGGATTACAACTTTGGAATCATTTGGTGGGCTCATGGTCGAACCATTATAACATCCGCCCCAGTTTCAACTTCGGGGAAAATTGGATTTTTGGTGTGGTGTGACTGAACCCCAGAGGGAGGCTGCCTATGTATCCTTTCGGAATCAAGTCAGACGTAGTTCAAACAAAATTATTTGTTTTTTTTTTCAACGGTGCTTTTGGATTCCAAAGAGTAGCCAAAGAAATGTAACCGGCTCAAAAGGGCTTGCAAAGAGGGTTGATAGTGTTTGGGTAGCAGGAATAAAAGCCTTCATCATCTCAAATGCACAAAGACATCACCGAAGCAGACTCAGACATAGTACCTTTTGACTGCGTCCACAGTCACAGCTGTTTCAGGATCATTTCCTTCAATATCACCCAGATATAACGCTCCTCTTGGCAATATCTTCCTGATGATGTACGGACCCTTCCAATTAGAAGCAAATTTTCCTTTTGCTTCCTGGTGATGGGGAAGAATGCGCCTTAACACTAGTTGACCGACTTCAAAATTCCTGGGTCGTACTTTCTTATTGTAAGCACGGGCCATTCTTTGTTGGTACAACTGCCCGTGATAGACCGCAGCCATTCGCTTTTCATCAATTAAGGTCAACCGCTCCAATCGAGTCTTAACCCATTTGCTATCTTCAATCTCTGCTTCAACAATTGTCCGGAGCGAAGGAATTTCTACCTCTGCCGGTATCACAGCCTCGGTCCCATAAACCAACAAGTATGGGGTTGCTCCTACTGATGTGCGCACTGTGATGCGATATCCTAGCAAGGCAAAAGGTAACTGTTCATGCCACTGTCTGGAACTCTGGATTGTCTTTCTCAAAATCTTCTTGATGTTTTTGTTTGCTGCTTCAACAACGCCATTGGCTTTGGGCCGATAAGGAGTGGAGTTCCTATGC
>MU686637.1:97607-110434 GCA_026770625.1 Nicotiana glauca
GCATGCGCACTTATGAATTATATTATGGGATCGTGTGGCACGCCGACCACTTATGAATTATATTATGGGATTGTATGGCACGCCGACCACTTATGAATTATATTATGGGATCGTGTGGCACGTCGTCCACATATATACTACATTACGGGATCGTGTGGCGCGCCGTCCACTTATGTTATACATTATGGGATCGTGTGGCGCGCCGTCCACTATAAATATATGTATCATGAAACCCGGAGTAGACCTTCTGTTTGTTTCTGACGTTCCATTTTCATCTAGCATTCCCCGATAGCATGTCCCCTCCCAACTTTACTTTGTATTATTTTATTACTGTTTTCTCGCACTTGTATATTATAATTGCACAGGTTAATTGTGGTAGGTCCTGTCTAGCCTCGTCACTACTTCGCCGGGGTTAGGCCAGACCGGTTGTGCTGATGCTACACTTCTGTGCCTTTTTGTGCACAGATCAGGAGGCAACTTACGGATCACCGCAGCAGTTCTAGACTGGGAGCCGACCTTCAGTCCAGAGACTCTCAGGTAGCTTAGATGACGTCCGCGGGCTCGGAGTCTCATCTATGATATGTCAGTTTGTTTATTTGCATCTAGACAGACTCTTTTGTATTTTCTTTCAAACTGATGTTTTTAGTACTCCTTAGTAGTCCGCGAGTAGTGACACCAGATACTGGGCAGAGGTGTATTTTGAAACTTCCACTTTTTATATCGTTTTGTTAAAACTAAAGTCTTCCGCACTTATTTAATTATTGTTAGAAAAAAAAATATTGTTGAGGGTGGATAAAGAAATGTTGTATTGTTTGGCTGGCCTAGCTACGTTAGTAGGCGCCATCACGATGCCTGATGGTGGGATAAATCCGGGTCGTGACAAGTTGGTATAAGAGCTCTAGGTTGCATAGGTCTTGCTACTCACGGACAAGCTCGGTAGAGTCTGAGGGATCGGTACGGAGACGTCTGTATTTATCCCCCAGAGGCTACAGAGTTAGGAAACGTTTCACTTTTGTTCTTTCTTGTCGTGCGATTCTGTTTCTCAAATACGGATTGTCCTTCTACTATGTTCTTTCGCAGATGGCGAGAACACGTGCTTCTTCTTCTACCGCGCAGCAGCCCGAGCCCCCAGCAGCAGCTCCTGCGAGGGGCAGAGGCCGTGGTAGGGGCAGAGCTCAGCCCCAGGCAGCAGTCCCGGAGGTGGAGCCTCATACTGACTATGATGATGAGGTTCCAGCCCCAGCAGCTCCAGTGGGCTCAGCTCAGGTTCCAGAGGGGTTCATAGCAACCCCAGTTCTTCAGGACGTTTTGGTCAGATTGGTGGGCTTTGTGGAGAGCGTCATTCGAGCGGGTTTGTTCCCGGTGGTTCAGCCAGCGGTGGCAGGTCAGCAGGGTGCAGTGGCTCAGGCCGGGAGTGAGATCATTATTCAGGAGGCGGTCGATGTGGGCCGTAGAGTTGAGACGTTACTGCCACAGGGAGGCGGTCATAGATCGGATAAGAGGCCCCGTCATACAGGCAGATTCCGCGGTACCTCGTCTGGAGGTAGGGGTTCTTATGGTAGAGGCCATCCTTCCAGGCCCTTTCATTCAGCTTCTCATGTCACTCATGGTACTTCAGGTGATCATTCAGGTCGACAGGGCCAGCCGCAGTTTCCTCAGTTGCAGCGTTTGTGTAGGTGTTATGAGTGTGGAGAATTTGGTCACATCAGGAGACATTGCCCGAGGTTGAGGGGTGCTCAGCCGCAGCAGATGAGGTCTTGCCATGCTTGCGGTGATCCGATGCACATTGTCAGATATTGCCCTCGAGTTTATGGAAGTTTCCAGCATCAGAGTTCTCGTGTTATGATTCAGGCACCGGGGGTTCCACAGCCTGCCCAGCCAGCTAGGGGCGGTGGCAGAGGTGTTAGAGGTGGAGGTAAAGGTCTTAGAGGTGGAGTTCAGGTCGCCAGATGTAGGGGCTAGCCAGTGGCTAGGCCAGAGGCTGAGTCTTCAGGTGCAGACATTACAGGTACAATTCTGATTTGTATTAGAGATACTTCAGTGCTAATTTACCCTTGGTCCACGTATTCATATGTGTCGTCTTATTTTGCTGCCTACATGGCTATGCCTAGTGATACCTTGGGTATTCCTGTATATGTATCCACGCCAGTGGGTGATTCTATAGTGGTCGACAGAGTTCATCGTTCCTGTGTAGTGGTATTTGAGGGTCTTAAGACCCGTGTTGATCTATTGCTTCTAGACATGGTTGATTTTGATGTTATATTGGGGATGGATTGGTTGTCCCCGTATCATGCGCTCTTGGATTGTCACTCCAAGACCGTGACCTTGGCTTTACCAGACTTGCCCCGATTGGAGTGGAGAGGGACCCCAGGACATGCCACCCGCAGTGTTATTTCATATGTTAAGGCTCGACGCATGGTCGAGAAGGGTTGTTTAGCTTATTTGGCATATGTTCACGATTCCAACACGGAGGTTCGTTCTATTGATTCAGTTCCTATTGTTCGGGAGTTTCCAGAGGTTTTTCCTTCGGACCTGCCGGGTATGCCGCCCGACAGGGATATTGATTTTTGTATTGATCTGGCTCCAGGCACGCAGCCCATTTCTATCCCGACGTATCGTATGGCCCCGCCAGAGCTGAAAGAGTTAAAGGATCAGTTGTAGAATTTGCTTGAGAAAGGCTTCATCAGGCCTAGTGTTTCTCCTTGGGGTGCGCCAGTTCTATTTGTGAAGAAAAAGGATGTATCGATGAGAATGTTTATTGACTACCGGCAGCTGAACAAGGTGACAATAAAGAACAAGTACCCACTGCCGAGGATTAATGATTTGTTCGACCAGTTGCAGGGTGCGAAGGTATTTTCAAATATTTGAGATCGGGTTATCACCAGCTGAGGATTAGGGCGTCTGATGTCCCTAAGACAGTGTTTCGCACTTGGTACGGGCATTATGAGTTTTTGGTCATGTCATTTGGGTTGACCAATGCCCCAGCAGCGTTTATCCAAATTTTGATCCTCAATTCGAATTTTAGTGATGGATTAACTACATAATAATGAAATATTATAACTAGAAGGGATTAAAGAAACGTTAACCAATAATATCCTCTTCAAAACCCTCTCAAAATCGCCCTCTCCCGAGCTCAAATTTGATATTCCAACTTTTGAAATTAAACCCTCGATTTTACTATTTCTTAACAGTGATTTCCGCTTTTGCGGAGATGTGGTCTCGCTTCTGCGGAACAAGTACCGCTTCTGCGGTTTTCACTAAGAGGACAAGATTTCGCACCTGGGGTCCATATATCGCAGATGCGGATCCGCTTCTGTGCAAATACCATCGCATATGCGGAAACTGAAGGACCAGCCTAAACCCGCTTCTGCGGACCACTAACTGCAGGAGCAGTTTCGCTTCTGCGGAAATTGCACTGCATATGCGGTTCCTGAGGAAAATCCAACTTCGCTTCTGCGGAACCATGGTCGCATCTGAGGTTCCCAAGCCACAAGCCGCAGATGCGAAAATACCAGAAGAGAAAACTTCAGCTGCTGCAACACTTCCAAAATTTTCCCGTTAACCACCCGAAATCATCCCGAGGCCCCCGGAACCTCAACCAAAAGCAGCAATAACACTTAATACCTCATTCAAACTTGTACCAATCCTTAAACCACCTAAAACAGTGCCAGAAACTCGAATTAAACAAGGATTTGAGCCTAACAACTTTAAATTTTATCAAAATACACTTTTGATAAAAAACCTAACCAAAACACGTCCAAATGGCCTGAAATTTTGCACACACATCCCAAATGACACGACGGAGCTAATGCAACTTCCAGAATTTCAATTCGACCCTCGGATCAAAAATTCACTATCGGACCGGAAATTTCAAAAATTCAAACTTCGGTATTTCATGCCTAAATGAGCTACGGACTTCCAAAATACATTCCGAACATGTTCCCAACCCCGAAAATCACCTAACGGAGCTAACGGAACCATCAGATTTCCATTCCGAGGTCATCTTCACACAGTCCCGACTACGGACCACTTTTCAACACTTAAGCTTTCATTTAGGGACTAAGTATCCCAAAACTCTCCGAAACCCAATATCGAACGTCCCGACAAACCAAAATAGCAGAAATGAACTTAGGGGAAGCAGTTAATAAGGGATCGGGGCGTTAATTCTTAAGACGACCAGCCGGGTCGTCACAAAATTAACATAAATTGGTCTCTGTCTGGGCACAATGTGAAGAAATTTATATCGTTTGGTTATACAATGTGTGTGTTAGCCATTCTGACGATAACCTTCGTTGAACAATTGTGTCAGTGCTACGCGTTTAGTAACTTGCAGTTTAAACATATCCTACTCTATTCAATGATGAGTGGAATCGACTTCAAGTAAACCATATAGATTTAATGATATCAGAATCGTCAGTATGTGTGCAATTTATAGCATAACACGCTGCTAATATGATATGTTGTGAGGAATCATGATTGTGTCTATCGAGACCAACGCTACAATTTACAAATGAATTCGTCTCAGATGTCATATGCTGTGAGGACTCATATTTGTCAAGGGAAACACTACAATTTACAATTGAATTCGCCAACAAAGAAGGCGACACTCCAATTTTCCCTTTGTGACTTATATTTTTTGTCGTCGTTAGCTGAAGATATAGCAGAACTGTCGTTGATAGGCATCGCAGGTAGTTCCCAATTGAATGGAAATAGTTTCATGCCTAAGGAACCTGCATAAATAATCGCTATACATATCAAATGAGAAAACACAAATCATGGTAACCAAAAAGCAAAGAGAGGAATCATATTGATTAGATAAAAACAACTACTCTGGAGGCATTTCCAACTTTCGCACGTGTTCTCACCCACAGTAGTAACATGTTCTACTTTTTTCAGATTAAAAAAAACACATAACTCCTTTTGAAAGCTTCCAATAGAAACATTAAATCAAGTTTCAATTACGAGAAAGATAGTCAGCAGATAGTTCTATACTTTTTGGTGCTTAACATGAGGGGCAGACCATTATTGAAAGCTTCAATGTATCAAAAGAAAGAGATAATGCAAGGTTGAATTTTAAATAATTTAAGCAAACTATAAATGAAATCAGTTATCATAATGGACAAATAGAAGTTAAATGGTCATTGTACAAGGACAAAGTCAGTATGCATCCTTTAGAATGTATGAAGTTATAAGTGTGTTCTTTATATTGAACTGTTCAAAGTGCTTACTTTTCCCACTGCGCCAAAAAAATATTAGGAGCTAGAAAAAAAAATTATTAGGAGTTCATCAACAACATTAAACGATACATGAAAATAAACATAATCAAGTGAAGACAATATGAAGTCGATATTTTCCCTTCAGCGGGAGCTTTTATTTGTCGATGAGATCAATTCCACAGCCATTGCCCTTTTTAGTTGTTGTAGCTTTGGCAGCATTCTTTCCTTGATTTCTGCTGAAAGACCTAATTTGTTCGCTATATTGTTCTTGATAGTCGTCACTCTCCTCATTACTATTTACCTTGTCATCTTCAGATTCAGATGATGTAGCTTTTTTTCTTGCTCTTAGTTGAAATTGCAGGCACCTTACAAGTCATTTTTTTGGAAAGCTTCTGAGAATTTGAAAATTCACTCACAGGTTCTGCATCAGCTGCAGCAAAGATGAATTTGCAACTATAGTAAGAAAAGACATCGAATGACTGTGAAAATAAATAGGACTTCCATGTATTTCCTCGGATAAACAAGTGAACAACTTTCACATGGTTTGTCTGTCTAATCTTAACTTAATAATCAACCACGAAGAGAATCCTGAACCAGCTGAAACACATCAGAACAAAGTAAATGAGAAAACTGTGCTACCAGTAGCGAAAGAGCAAATAACAGCAGGACATGGCCAACTAACATATCTAGACATCAAAGATTACATAAATTATTTTTTTCACAAAAAATCATATTGTACCAACAATTCGAGTTATGATTCTCTACACTGCAAACACATTGAAACCTTTATACAACATAAGTTATTTGGGATCTCAAGTTATTCGACATAATTTCTACAACATAACAAAATAAAGAACTGAAATAAAAGAAATTTCAGCATCGGAAATTTAAGCACCGACAATTTTCCCTTTTTGAAGTTACAGTCACAAAGATGTCTCAGAAAATGATATATATAGACACATTCAAAATTATGTGATGGTTGTCACCTCAATCTATTATAAGACTTTGTGATGTTCATCAATTTTGTGCGTAGAAGATGGGGTCTTCGTCCAATCTATGGTTACAAGCTAGACGATTCAAAGACTGCATTACCTATAAAGTATTTCTAGCGTCAGACTGTCCTTGAAGGTTACGTCATAAGCTTTTCGGAGGGGCTTCCTTCATCATGAAGAAAGTGAGAATACATTCAGTCCTTACAAACAGGAAAGCTATGATACTGGAAGAGTGTTCACAAGACTATAAAAAACCCACGTCAAACTAAGCGTAAAGCAACAGTCTAAAAAAGAGCAAAACAAACATAATGTTTTTCCGAGGTGGCTCAGTTGATAAATTTCTACATCAAGTAATTCACAAAGAAACCTCCCAGATGTGACACTGAAAAGAAACTTAAGATACTACAATTATTTAATAAATAAATAAATAAAAAGTACAACAAGGACGTAAATTCATGCGTGAGAACCAAAATTAAAGTAAGGAAAACTGTGTACCTAGAGAAGAAGGAATATAGGAGAATGACAGCAAGCTTATAGAGAAAGCCAGACAGTAGCTGTCAAATAATGCCCCATAATGGCAACATGTTTGAGAGAAAAAGAGGCAGTATCTATCAAATAATGTCCCATTCTAATTTTAATTTGGTTTAATAATCATGTCCTTGCTTCAATATTAAAGATTGAGATTTATATAATATAAATTCTTAGATAAGAAGTCAAATACTTTAGTCATGTCAATCATGATTTGCTTCATAGAGATTTCAAGCGATTGACATGAAGGATTGTTGCTACTACTTATTTGGTTCTGATAAAAGCAGGAAGAAGTAATATAAGAACTGTATGGTGTATAGCAGCATCCTAACTCTGGAGTTCTGCAGACACAAATTTACGTGATGAGAAATTTTAAACAAAAGGTACATCCAAGATAACTCCAGATTTTACATAACTGAAAAGAGATAAAATTTTGATATTTTTATAAGTAAAATGGAGACAAACATTTGCGAGTCCCCTATGAGGGGAGTATTAGAGCTAGACTGATCAGTAACAACAGAGTTTACTCCCAATTTAACACTTTTCGGCGCTAATCGAATTTAATCAGGCCCCTATACAAATATCGGATGGTGAGCAAGAAATAAAAAAAAGGAATTAAAGAGAATCAATTTGTAGTAATTGAAAAGTCATGTCGTAATTGAACCTACGGACAATGTAACATGTTTGGTGGTTGTTATGTATGTGTCATGTCCAAATAAATAATTTGCTCCTCAAAATTTTTGTTGTGTAAATAAAGATTCATAAACGAAATAACTTCGACTAAAGGCGCTGTCACGACCCTAGTTCACCGACTGTGAACATGTCATGTTGGCACCTAGTCCCCACGACCAGGTAAGCCTAATATTGCGGAAGTATAATAATTGCGGAAAAATAGAGGAAAACAAATTAAATAACTAAAAGAAACTGTACTGAATGCCGCTCGGCATGTACAACTCAATATCACAAGTTCAAAACAATTCCCAAAACCCGAAAACTCACGGGCAACACAGGCTACAGAAGTGTATAGTAAAGGCTCCAAACTCTAGAATATCTAACAACCGGAAGACAGAAAACTAAGTACTAAAGATAGAGTAAGAGGGAGACTCGTCGGTCTGCGGACGCAGCAGATCTACTTTGAAGTCTCTGTGGTCCTCCTGCCTCACTGATAGTGCGCCTGAGTAGAGGTACCTGTATGATCTGCACATGAAAAACATGCGCAGGAAGGGCATGAGTACACCACAGCGGTACTCAGTAAGTGCCAAGCCTAACCTCGGTTGGGTAGTGAAGAGGAAGGTCAGGGCCCTACTGAGATAAAATATAATAAATAATAAGATAACAGAAGCAGTTTAAATAAAGTCTACAGCGAGAATCTAAACCAGGTAAATAAGGAAGAACAGTAATAGAAGGTAAAGGTAACAATACACGGAATACTGCTCTCAACAAGGAATAGTAGCCGGGGATCTCTTGGTATTCCGAGGACCTCTTGGTATCCTCATCATATGCACCAGGGATCTCTTGGTATCCCGAGGATCTCTTTGTATCCTCATCATATACACTCGGGATCTCTTAGTATCCCGAGAATCTCTAGGTATCCTCAATAAGTAAGCTGGGGATCTCTTGGTATCCCAATATATATATAGAAATACATGTGCCAGGGATCTCTTGGTATCCCGCACCCTCAATCTAGAGTATATCAAGTACAGGGGATCTCCCGGGAAGATGTCCCGTAGTCCCAATTTAAACACACAACAACAACAACAACTCATAATCTCAGAATAAATGCTAAAACCAGTACAAGTAATAGTAATTTCTAGCCTAACATGCTTCACAGATTGCAAATAGTACAGTTAAATAATTTAAGCAAGTAAATCAGCTAAACATGCTTCCCTGAGCACAGGTTTGAACTTACAGTCTAAAATGAAAAAATAACCAGGAAATCTCAGTTTAAATACTTCAAGTAGAAACGGGTTTACAACAATTAGCTCAAGTACGAGCTCGTCACCTCACGTACGAGGCATTCAAATATTCAAAGATCATGTCCTAAGGGGAAAGGTCCCCCACACAAGGTTAGAAATGCCACTTATCTCGATCCGGCTCAATATCAATAGAAACCACGCCTTTGCCACGAGTATCCGACTCCAAATGCCCCAAATCAATTCAATTACATATCGAAAATAATAATGCAAACAACTGATTCCGCTATAAAAATTAAAGCTAGGGCACGAAAGTAGGTAAAATGACCAAAATGCCCCTCAAGGCAACGTCTCGGAATCGAATAATTTTCACATTTTTTAGAATCCTCGTACTCTCACGAGTCTAACCATATAAAAATCTCCCAAATTGGAGGTCAAATCTAGTCATAAGGGCCGCATTCGATGAAAACCCCTCCACAAAGCGACGGTAATAGCCCACCAAGCCAAGGAAACTGCGGATCTCTGTAGCTGAGGAGGGCCTGGCCAAATGCCCTCACTCGATACCACATGGCCTAGGAATGCCACTAAACTCAACCAGAACTCACATTTTGAGAACTTTGCATATAATTTCTTCTCTCTCAAGGTCTGAAGCACTGTCCTAAGGTGCTGCTCGTGATCTTCCCGACTCCGGGAATATACCAGAATATCATCAATAAAAACAATAACGAAAGAGTCAAGATATGGCCTGAATACACTGTGCATCAAATGCATAAAAGCTGCTGGGCCATTGGTCAGCCCAACAAGGAACTCGTAATGACCATACCGAGTCCTGAAGGCAGTCTTCGGGATATCTGGCTCTCGAATCTTTAACTGATGGTAACCTGAAAGCAAATCAATCTTGGAAAACACCTGTGCGCCCTGAAGCTGGTCAAACAGATCATCGATACGAGGCAAAGGATAACGGTTCTTCACCGTAACTTTGTTCAACTGGCGATAATCAATGCACATACATATAGAACCATCCTTCTTCTTCAAGACATGAGCACCCCACGGTGAAACACTAGGTCGAATAAAACCCATACCAAGCAATTCCTGCAACTGATCCTTCAACTCCTTCATCTCAGGAGGAGCCATACGATACGGAGGGATGGAAATGGGCTGAGTTCCCGGCAACAAATCAATGCCAAAATCAATGTCTCTACCGGGCGGCATGCCCGGAAGATCAGCTGGAAACACATCGGGATAATCCCGTACCACTAGAACTGAGTCAACAGAAGGAGTATCAACACTGACATCTCTCACATAAGCTAAATACGTAGCACAACCCTTCTCAACCATGCGTTGAGCTTTAAGAAAAGAGATAACTCTACTGGGAGTGTGATCTAAAGTACCACTCCACTCAATACGCGGAATACCTGGCATAGCCAGCGTCACGGTCTTGGCGTGACAATCAAGAATAGCAAAATGGGGTGACAACCAGTCCATGCAAAGAATAATGTCAAAATCCACCATACCGAGTAACAATAAATCCGCTCTGGTCTCAAAAGCATGAATAGTAACCAAACATGACCGATAAACATAGTCCACAACAAGAGACTCCCACAGGAGTAGAAATATAAACGGGGGCACTCAAAGAATCCTGAGGCACACCCAAATGCGGAGCAAAATAAGAAGACACATAAGAATAAGTAGAGCCTGGATCGAATAGAACCGATGCCTCTCTGTGACAAACTAGTATAACACCTGTGAGGACGGTGTCGGAGGCAACAGCCTCAGTGTGAGCAGGAATACAATAATATCTGGCCCGACCCCTCTCTCGAGGGCGACCTCTATCTCCCCGACCTCTGCCCCTGGCTGGCTGGGCAGGTGGGGTGGCAGTGGGAGCTGTGACCATAGCCTGAGAACTCTGAGGAGCACGCTGTGGCTGAGCAGTCTGTGGAGGTGCATTCCTCCCAAGTCTAGGGCAATCCCTCACCACATGACGGGTGTCACCACACTCATAACAAGCTCTGAGAGGACGTGGTGGATGTAACTGACTGGGGCTAGGCCTGCCTCTGGAAGCACCCCGCGCAGGAGGCGCGCTAGAAACTAGAGGTGCATAGTAAGGCTCCCGAGGTATAGGCGGAGCTGGAGTACTACCGGCTGCTGGTAACGCTGAATGCACAGGGCGACCGGAATAACCTCTACCATACCGACCTGCTGGATAGGGTACGGGCTCCAGAGTAGTGGCCCGACTCTCGAGACCTCCTGGCCTCCCTCTCCCATCGCTCCCTGGCGAGCATACCCTCAATCCTCCTAGCAATGCTCACCACCTGCTGATAGGGGATGTCCATCTCAACCTCTCAAGCCATGCTAGACCGGACGGGCGGAATAAGACCCTCGATGAACCTGCGAACTCTCTCCCGAACTGTCGCAACCAAGGCCGGTGCACGCTTGGCCAACCTGGTATAACGGACGGCATACTCTGAAACTGTCATAGCACCCTGGCGCAAGTGCTCAAACTCCGTGCGCCATGAATCCCTGAGGCTCTCGTGAACAAACTCCCTCATAAACATGTCTGAGAACTGGGTCCAAGTCAGTGAAGCAGTCTCGACTGGACTGTCTAACTCATAAGTACGCCACCAATCATAGGCGGCTCCCCGAAGCTGAAAGGCAGTGAAAGAAACCCCGCTAGACTCCACTATGCCCATAGTGCGAAGAATACGATGACACTCCTCCAAAAATCCCAAGGCATCATCTGATGCTAAGCCACTAAACATTGGGGGATCATATTTCTTGAACCTCTCTAGTCTATGCTGCTCGTCCTCTGAAGCAGCTGACCCATCCTCGGGCTGTACTGGTGCTGCAGGCGGTGCAAGAATAATCTCCGGGGCCTGCTCAACCTGCACTCGCTGCTCAGGAGTGCGGACGGCGGGAGTCTGTGCTCCTTCCCGGGTCTGGGACGTCGCTGCAGCAAGGGGAAGCAACCGTGCTTGAGCCAAGGTGGTGTACATGCTCATGAACTGAGCCAGAGTATCCTGGAGCGCTGGAGTAGTAGTGGCAGTAGTAGGTGTGCCAGGTGCCTGAGCTCCGGCTGAATCTGCTGGTTGTACCTCGACGGCAGCTCGCGTGCCCCGGCCTCTGACGGCGGCAGTAGGGAGCGCGGGTGCCTGGTCATCTCGTGTAGCACGTGTCCTCACCATTTGTGAGAGAATAGAAGACAGAAGTTTAGAATTGGTGTCAAAAACATCGCACGACAAGGATTTCAAATGAAATGAAGACTTTTCCTAAATAGTTACATAGCCTCTCGTAGATAAATACAGATGTCTCCGTACCGATCAGCGAGACTCTAATTACTCGGCATGTGCTCCGTGTCTCCAATGAACCTAGAGCTCTGATACCAACTCACTACCCTAGTTCACCGACTGTGAACATGTCATGACGGCACCTAGTCCCCACGACCAGGTAAGTCTAATATTGCGGATGTATAATAATTCCGGAAAAATAGAGGAAACCAAATTAAATAACTAAAAGAAACTATACTGAATGTCGCTCGGCATGTACAACTCAATATCACAAGTTCAAAACAATTCCCAAAACCCGGAAACTGACGGGCAACACAGGCTACAGAAGTGTATAGTAAAGGCTCCAAACTCCAGAATATCTAACAACTGGAAGATAGAAAACTAAGTACTAAAGATAGAGTAAGAGGGAGACTCGTCGGTCTGCGGACGCAGCAGATCTACCTCGAAGTCTCTGTGGTCCTCCTGCCTCACTGATAGTGCGCCTGAGTCTGTACCTCGATGATCTGCACATGAAAAACATGCGCAGGAAGTGCATGAGTATACCACAGCGGTACTCAGTAAGTGCCAAGCCTAACATCGGTTGGGTAGTGACGAGGAAGGTCAGGGCCCTACTGAGATAAAACAAAATAAATAATAAGATAACAGAAGCAGTTTAAATAAAGTCTACAGCGAGAATCTAAACCAGGTAAATAAGGAAGAATAGTAATAGAAGGTAAAGGTAACAATACAAGGAATACTGCTCTCGACAAGGAATAGTAGCCGGGGATCTCTTGGTATCCCGAGGATCCATTTGGTATCCTCATCATATGCACCAGGGATCTCTTGGTATCTCGAGGATCTCTTGGTATCCTCATCATATACACTGAGGATCTCTTAGTATCCCGAGGATCTCTT
>MU686637.1:110643-124557 GCA_026770625.1 Nicotiana glauca
CAATATATATATATATATATATATATATATATATATATATATATAGAAATACATGTGCCAGGGATCTCTTGGTATCCCGCACCCTCAATCCAGAGTATATCAAGTACAGGGGATCTCCCGGGAAGATGTCCCGTAGTCCCGATTTAAACACACAACAACAACAACAACTCATAATCTCAGAATAAATGCTAAAACCAGTACAAGTAATAGTAATTTCTAGCCTAATATGCTTCACAGATTGCAAATAGTACAGTTAAATAATTTAAGCAAGTAAATCAGCTAAACATGCTTCCCTGAGCTAGCACAGGTTTGAACTTACAGTCTAAAATGAACAAATAACCAGGAAATCTTAGTTTAAATACTTCAAGTAGAAACGGGTTTACAACAATTAGCTCAAGTACGCGCTCGTCACCTTACGTACGAGGCATTCAAATATTCAAAGATCATGTCCTAATGGGAAAGGTCCGCCACACAAGGTTAGAAATGCCACTTTCCTCGAACCGGCTCAATATCAATAGAAACCACGCCTTTGCCACGAGTATCCGACTCCAAATGCCCCAAATCAATTCAATTACATATCGAAAATAATAATGCAAACAACTGATTTCGCTATAAAAATTAAAGCTAGGGCACGACTCCAAATCCCAAAACACTCTGAATCTTAACACCGAACGTCCCGGCAAACCAAAATAGTAGAAATGAACTTAGGGGAAGCAGTTAATGGGGGATCGGGGCGTAAATTCCAAAAATGGTCCGGCCTGGCCGTTACAGGCGCATACAATGGGAAATTTTTTTGTAATAAAGTAGCTCGCAAGAAGCTTAAAGCAGATATACCTTATTGATTTTGGAAGATCCAATATATGTTGCTTCACTAATCATCCTGCATTTTAAAATTGCAAAGTATAGAAAGATAGTGAACCCTCCTCCTTTTTCCGGCTTGTCCGGCTACGGTGCAGTAGTGTAACTGAAACACAGGCGGAATCATCTTGCATTTTTAAAATTGCAAAGTATAGATAGACAGTGAACCCTCCTCCTTTTTCCGGACTTGGGACCGGCTGTGGTGCAGTAGTGTAACTGAAACACAGGCGGAGTTAAAAACTTGTTGTTTTCATTGTTGGTTAAAAAGATCATTAGGTTTCTTACGAGAAAAGCTTTCTGAATAATTTTATCATAAATCACATTATATGTTGAATGATCATCTTTATTGTCTTTTGTAGATGGGCGAATAAGTATTTTAACACAGTTTGAATTTTTTGCTCTTGATAAAGCAACATAAAGGGTTCATGTAAGTAAATTCCAAAAAAATCTGATGTTTGACCTTGAGCTTTGTTTTTGGTCATAGCAAAGCACAAGCGTAGGGGAAATTGTGTTCTCTTAAATTGAACAGGTATTTTTTCATCTTGTGATGTTAACAATGGTATTATGGAAATAAATATATGTGTATTTTTGAAATCACCACGTTCAATTTAGCACTTTATGACATTTGTTCTAAAGTCACAGCATGTTAAACGTGTGCCGTTGCATAAACCTTCACAAGGGTTCAGATTTCGTAACAATATAACTGGACAATTCTCCTTTAAAGTTAACTTATAAGGCGGTAAACCAAAAGGATCTAAACTATGTAAAAAATCTTCAAACATGCTTTGATCATTCGGTTCAATAGTTTCATCGATTGCAACAAATGTTTTAGACCTTTCTGGGAATTTAGTGATTAACATATTATTTATTTCGTTTACAAAGTCATCCTTCATTGTTAAAATAACACGAGAGGTTATCATAGATGAATCAGGAGAAAATTCATGCAAATCAGGATACGTTACACTAAACACTGCATCTAAGGATTCCGCTTCAGTCGTAAAAGGAATAATAAAAAATCAGGAATCTGTATTTTGTCTTCACAGTTAGTTCTTTCTGTTCCATTTCCAATTAGAAGTAAATATTCTTAAAAAGAAGGATCTGTTCTTACGCGCATATTTTCAGATAAGTATAATTTCTCAAGTTTATTCCACATTTCAGAATACAATAAGCTTTCATGAATAAAATCTTCTTTTTTTCCATTTTGAACAACTGGTAGAGTTTGTCTAAAGTCACCTCCAAATACAACAACTTTATCACCAAACATTGTATCGACATCCATAATATCTCTCTGAAGTGCATCAAGAGCTTCATTGATATTCTTTTTTGCCATTGATGCCTCATCCCACACAATTAATTTTGCATCTCTAATTAGACGTGCGAGTGAACTTTGTTTACTAATGTCGCAATGAAAATTATTATCTATATCAATAGGCATTTTGAACTGTGAATGAGCACTCCATCCTCCTGGAAGGATAGAAGCTGCCACACCAGAAGTTGCTGTTGCTAAAGCTATAAATCGTTGAGACAGGATAGTTGTCAATAACGCACGATATAAAAAAGTTTTACCTGTTCCTCCAGGACCATCGATGAAGAAAGCTCCTTGTTTTCCAGAAATTACTCTATCAATTATTATATTATATGCGTGTAATTGTTGAACATTCAATCTCTTCGGTAAGAGCAAGTCTTATTCTTTCAAAGTGAACATCTTTTGCATCCTTTGTAGTTTCAGAAGCTCTAATCTTCTCTAGAATAAGCTTATACTCATTTATGTCGTGTCCCATAGGTATGGGAGTAAGATATCATTGATATGGCTTAAAACCTTGTGCCGAACAGCTTTTTCTTCCAAATCAGAGAAATGTTTAAAGTCTTCGGACATTGAATCTTCAAACATTTTTCATAATATTATTGGATTAGCAAGATTACAATATACTAATAGTGTGGCAAATAAACGTCTCAAGCTATATGGAATTTGATAACTTACAGCCTCCAACAGACATTCAATTAGACTATTGTTACAGTATAATAATCCTCTTTTTTCTGTTGATTCTCTAATTTTACTACAGGGTACCTTGTTAACGGTGCGAAGATCTTCATATGATTTAGGTCCTCTGATAACCTGAGATAATACCTCCCTCCTTCTGTTAGGTGATGTGTTACAACACATCCAATTACGTTACGTTTTTGCTGACGTGTCCACGTTCAATATCCTGGAGACCATACAAAATGTTCTGAAAATTCCTTATACAATAATTGCATAGCTATAGCATATTCATCAGTTGCATTCATAGCAAAAAATTCAGTCAACATTGTTTAAATCTAATCATCGGATTATTTAGAATTCTATTAACAGTTTCACTACTTTTAAAAGAAACCAATTGTTGCCCTTATAAATGTAATTGAAGATGATAAACACTCAGAGTTATTTCATTAATAGGAAAACCAAATAACCACCATGCTGCTTCAGGGACTGTTACCCATCTAGCAGATCAATATTCTTTTATTTCATCTATTTTTTCATTGTTATGTATAGAAAAAGTAATTTTATCATGTCCTTTGCAAATGTATTTGTAAATATATTTTACAACTTTAATATCAGAACAAACTTCAATATTCATATGACAATCAAACTTACGAAGTAAGGGTTGTATGGGACAACCCATGAATTGTTCAAATATTGTTCCCTTATGTATAAGTTCGCGTATGTTTCGTTTTCTATAAATTGGATACAAATTCTTTCCTTTTGATGTTTGCTCAGCAAAATCTTTTGGATAATCAAATTTACAAAACTCCCTTTTCCCATACATGAATTTGTAGGATTTAAATCACCGCACGGTTCTTGCATCATATGCTGAAGTACGCGTGAATAATGGTGCTCATTGGTATTACGATCAGGCAACTCAGCGCAAACAAACTTATCATACTATTCAGGAGTTAATAATTTATATTCATCACCAAGTATGATAAGAAAATGAGCATGCGGAAAGATCACGTTTTTTAAATTCTATAGTATACATAAAAGCAACAACTTTTCCAAAGATTTTTCTTTTCAAGATATCTGCTTTTAATTCTTCTACTTTTGCTCTGAATACTCGTGATACTCGTGATACTCAGGTCTATTTTGAGTTTCATCGGTTGATAACAAGTGCTGTTTTATTTTTGGCCAAGACAGATTGCATGTCATAGTTAAAAAAATATCAGGTTTTCCAAAACGTTGCACTAATGCAATAGCATCCATATATCGTCGACGCATATCTCTTGGCCCTCCTATAAAAGTAACAGGGAGGAATGTTTTCTTGCCAATCTTGGAAGCTTATGTGTCACGACCCCAGCTCACCCTCCATGAACATGTCGTGATGGCACCTAATTCATTTAGGAAAGCATGACAATGCGGAAATTAATATAACTTGCGGAAACATTTAATTAAATTAAGCAAAACTAGAAGAAAACGGTATATAAGTGCCACTTGGCATATACAACTCAAAAATAAAATGCGGAAGTCTACAATCTCATCCCAAAACGCAGAAACTCACGGGAATCACAGGCTAATAGAAATGTAATAATAGGCTGCTCTAACTCCAGAATGTCTAAACAACTGAAAGAAAAGGATAGGTTAACAACTAAAGCTGGAACAGAATAGAGACTCCAGGTATGCGGACGCGACAGATATACCTCGAAGTCTTCTCTAGATCTCTCCGCCTCGATGATATTACGCCTGGGTGGAGGATGATGTTACGACAGATATTCCTGATCTGCACATGAAAAAACATACGCAGAAGGGGCATAAGTACACCACATCGGTACTTAGTAAGTGCCAAGCCTAACCTCGGTTGGGTAGAGATGAGGAAGGTTAGGACCCTACTTAGGTAAAATATAATAATAAATTAACAGTATGAAAAATTGGCAGTAGTAATGAGCACGGCAGTGAGATAAGACAGGTCAACAAGGCAATAACAACAACACAAAGAACAAAGTAAAAACTGAATACCAGTGATAACAATGAGGATCTCCCAGGATACCGTCCTGTAGTCCTTTTTCTCAACTGTCCAGTGGATCTCCCGGGATACCGTCCCGTAGTCCATCACATATGTAAATCCGAAGGATCTCCCGGGGTACCATCCCGTAGTCCAACCATCAATATGCAGGGGGATCTATCGGGAATCTAACCCGCAGTCCCAAAGTAAAAGTATAGGGGGATCTACCGGGAATCAAACCCGTAGTCCCAAAGTAAACAAACAAGGGAGGAGCTACCGGAATCCCACATCCGTAGTCCCAATGTAAATGCGCAAGCACAACCAGAAGACATTCAGAAATGAAGTACAAAGGACAAAGTAACAGGTAATACTAGCCTAACATGCTTCACGTAGTACAGGCAAGGAAACTTAAGCAAATAAGTTAATCAACTAAACATGCTTTTCTAATCTTACACGGGTTATAATTGCAAGTAAATACGAAAGAAACTCAGTCTCAATATTTTAAGTAAAAAAATTGGATTTTCAATAATTAGCTCAAGTACGCGCTCGTCACCTCACGTACAAGGCACTCAATTTCCAAATATCATATCCTAAGGGGAAAGGTCCCCCACACAAGGTTAAACAAGCCGCTTACCTTGAACCGGCTCCAAAATCAACTCGAAATCACACTTTTGCCACGAGTATCCGACTCCAAATGGCCCAAATCTATTCAATTCAATTACATATCTCAAGCAACTGATTCTACTATTAAATTAAAAGACAAGACGCGAAATTAGGTAGAATGACCAAAATGCCCTTCAGGCCAACGTCTCGGAATCGAATAACTTTTACATTTTCAGAACTCTCGTACTCTCACGAGTCTAACCATATAAAAATCTCCCAAATTGGAGGTCAAACACCCAATCAAAACTCAATAGTTTAGCCTATGAAGTTTTACTCAATTTTTCCAAATTTTGATCCTCAAATTCGAATTTTAGTGAAGGATTTAACTACAAAATGATGAAATATAACTAACTAGAAGGGATTAAAGAAACGTTACCCAATAATCTCCTCTTCAAAATCCTCTCAAAATCGCCCTTCCCCGAGCTAAATTTGATTTTTCTAACTTTTGAAAACTAACCCTCGAAATCTCTATATCTGAACAGTGGTATCCGCTTCTGTGGTCCCGCTTATGAGGAAAATGAGTCGCTTCTGCGACTTTCACTAAAAGGCCAAGTACCGCTTCTGCGGTCTTTTACCGCACATGTGGTTCCCGCTTCTGCGTGTACTTACCGCTTCTGCGGTTTCTCTCAAATAACCCAGGGCTGCATCTGCGATAAAAGTCACGCAGGTATGAAACCGCATCTGCGATTAATCTTCCACACCTGCGGAAAAGCTGAGGGAGCCCAAATTCCGCTCCTGCCATAGAATGGTCGTCTTTGCGGCTCCGCTTCTGGGGTTCCCAAGCCGCAGAAGCGAAAATACCAGAAGAGAAGAATCACCTGCTCCAACACTTTAAAATGTTTCTCGTAAACCACCCGAAATCATCCCGAGGCCCCCCGGGACCTCAACCAAAGGCACCAATAACACTTAATACCCATCCTTAAACCACCTAAAACAAACTTGTACCGCTTCTGCGGTCTTTTATCGCACACTTAATACCCACCTAAAACCTCATTCAAACTTGTACCCATCCTTAAACCACCTAAAACAACGCCGGAAGCTCGAACTAAACAAGGATTTGAGCCTAAGAACTTCAAATTTTATCAAAATACACTTTCGATAAAAAACCTAACCAAAACACGTCCGAATGACCTGAAATTTTGCACACACATCCCAAATGACATGACGGAGCTGCTGCAACTTCCAGAATTCCAATCCTACCCTCGGACTGGAAACTTCAAAAATTCACACTTCGACATTTCAAGCCTAAATGAGCTACAGACTTCCAAAATACATTCCGAACACGCTCCCAACCCCAGAATCACCTAACGGAGCTAACGGAACCATCGAAATTCCATTCTGAGGTCGTCTTCACACTGTTCCGACTACGGACCATTTTTCAACACTTAAGCTCTCCGAAACCCAACACCAAACGTCCCGGCAAACCAAAATAGCATAAATGAACTTAGGGAAAGCAGTTAATAGGGGATCGGGGCGTTAATTCTTAAGACGACCGGACGGGTCGTCACATCCTCCTACACTTAAACATTCGTTCGTCCTCAAACGAGCATAGAAAACATACCTGAAGTAGTGAAATGATGAGGTAACTGCTGCGCATATCCTGCTCGGTCTCCCAAGTCGCCTCCTCGGCCGGCTGACCTCGCCACTGAACCTTCACTGAAGCTATGTTCTTTGACCTCAACTTCCTGATCTGCCTGTCCAATATAGCCACTGGCTCCTCAACATAGGATAGATCCTTGTCCAACTGGATTGAACTGAAATCCAACACGTGTGACGGGTCGCCGTGATACCTTAGGAGCATCGAAACATGAAATACCAGATGAACTCCGGCCAAGCTGGGAGGTAAGGCAATCTCATAGGCAACCTCCCCAACTCGCCTCAAGATCTGAAAAGGGCCAATGAACCTCTAACTCAATTTTACTTTCTTCCCAAACCTCATGACGCCTTTCATAAGGAAAACCCGAAGCAGAACCCGCTCACCAACCATATATGAAACATCACGAACCTTCCTGTCCGCGTAGCTCTTCTGTTTAGACTGGGCTGTACGGAGTCTATCCTGAATCATATCAACCTTCTCCCATGCGTCCTGAACCAAATCTGTGCCCAATAGCCTGGCTCACCCGGCTCAAACTAGCCCGCTGGAGATATACACCTCCTACCATATAAAGCCTCATAAGGCGCCATCTGAATGCTGGACTGATAACTATTGTTGTAAGCAAACTCCGCCAATAGCAGGAAATAATCCCAAGACCCTCCAAACTCAATCACACACGCACGGAGCATATCCTCAAGAATCTGAATAGTGTGCTCGCACTGTCCGTCCATCTGGGGATGAAATTCTGTGCTCAACTCCACCCGAGTGCCTAACTCCTGCTGCACGGCTCTCCAGAACCGCGATCTAAACTGAGTACCTCTGTCCGAAATGATAGAAACTAGAATACCTTGCAGACGGACGATCTTCCGAATATAAATCTCCGCCAACCGCTCCGATGAATAAGTGGTACACATAGGAATGAAATGAGCGGACTTGTTCAGCCGATCCACAATAACCCAAATGGCATCAAACTTCTTCAAGGTCCGTGGGATTCCAGATACAAAGTCCATGGTGATGCGCTCCCATTTCCACTCCAGAATCTCTATCTGCTGAAGTAACCCACCCGGGCGCTGGTGATCATACTTCACCTGCTAGCAGTTGAGGCATCTAGACACATAACCAACTATATCTTTCTTCATCCGCCTCCACCAATAGTGCAGCCTCAAGTCCTGATACATCTTTGCGGCACCCCGGATGGATGGAATACCGCGAACTATGGGTCTCTTCTAGAATCAACTCTCGAAGACCATCAACATTGGATACACAAATCCGGCCCTGCATCCTCAATACCCCGTCATCTCCGATGGTCACATCTCTGTGTAACGACCCGACCGGTCGTTTTGATCTTTTGCGCCTTGATAGCCGGTTCTCGGACATGACTTGCCCCGTGTTATGTATTATGACTAATGTAGATCATTGGTTTTGGTTTTCGGAAAATTTGGAATGAATTTGAAAGAACCGTTTTAGTTGAAAGCTTGGAATTTGAAAGGTTTGACCAAGAGTTGACTTATTTGTGTACGAGCTCGGATCAGAGTTTTTATGATTTGGTTAGCTTCGCAGGGTGATTTATGACTTAGGAGCATGATCGGAATTGGTTTTGGAAGTCCGGTGTAGAATTAGGCTTGAATTGGCGAAGTTAGTATTTTGGCGATTTTCGGGGTATAGGTGAGATTTTGATCCGGGAGTCGGAATGGAATTTCGAGAGTTGTTGTAGCTTCGTTATGAGATTTGTGATGTCTACAAAATTTCAGTTCCTACGGACGTCGTTTAAAAGGGTTTTTGATCGAATGCGTGTTTCGGAAGTTTTAGAAGAACCTAGGCTTGAATCCAATGTAAATTGATGGTTTTCGATGTTGTTTGATGTGTATTGATGATTGGAACAAGTTTGAACGAGGTTTTAGGATGTGTTGGTGCTTTTGGGGTAGGTCCCGGGGGCCTCGGGTGAGTTTCGGATGGTCTATCGGGTTATATTCTATGTTGAAAAGTTGTTGAAAATTTGTCCCAACAGTTGCAGCAATTTATCTCTTCGCGTTCGCATTAGTGTTCTCGTGTCGCGAAGAGTAGGCAGAGGTGGTTGTGAAATTTGCCTTCGCGTTCGCGAAGTAGGCATCGCGTTCGCGAAAAGGTGTGATCTCAGTGCATCGTGTTTGCGGGTTCTTATACGCGTTCGCGTAGAAGGATTCGAGTCAGTGGATTTGAAGTGGAATTGTGCTACGCGTTTGAAGGTGTTCTGTCGCGTTCGCGTAGGAGAGGAAAGCTGAAGCATTGCGTTTGCGAGGTGAATCTCGCGTTCGTATAAAGTTAATATTGAGAAATTATATTTTATGCTTCGCGTTCGCGAGGCAGTAGACGTGAACGCGATGAAGGATCTACAGGACCTGGGCAGAATGTTTTAAAACATTTCATCCGCGATTTTGGGGGCTCATTCACTCCATTGTTGATCTTTTGAGAGCTTTTTGAAGGAAATTGAAGAGAGATTCAAGGAGAATCGATTGGAGGTAAGATTTTTGAACTTAAAACTCGTTCTTATTGTGAAATCCACCTAGAAATTCATGGAAATTAAGCCAAAAATTGAAGAACTAGGGCTTGGAATTTTGAAACCTAATTTAGGGATTTGAAGGACCATTTGAGGTCGGATTTGAGAACTTTTGGTATGTACGAACTCGTGAGGAGATAAGGAATCTGTTGATGTTAAATTTTCTGATTTTCAAGAAGTGGGCCCGGGGCTCGGGTTTTGCAAATTTCTTGATTTTCGATGTTTTTTGATTCTTTTCGATTGGGTATGTTCCCTTAGCCTATTGTGATGTATTCGCTCTGATTTTGGATAGATTCGACGCGCGTGGAGGCTGGTTCGAGGTGAGTAATGATTGCAAATGATATCCTGAGGGTTTGAAACCCCAGATTGCACACTGTAGTGCTATATTGAGGTGACTTACACGCCGGATAGCGAGCGTGGGGTAGAGCACTGTTGGGGATTATGACTTGGTCCGTCCCAATTGATGATTTTATCGCGTATTTGACTGGAACATATTTGTTATTATCATGATTTGGGCTGATAGCCATATTCGGGCTTGTTCCAATTATTTGAACCCTTCGGGGATTTTTATCACTCTTTCCTCACTATTTGATATACTACTTGAACTCAATCGTGTTGATTATACTGTTTTACAACTCAGCCGTTTTAATTGAACTTTGAGACTTAAATGATATTTCCACTTGCATCAATACTACTATTTTATTGATGTCCGAGGGGCTTATGATGTTTTCTGGACTGAGTAAGGCCGAGGGCCATATGTGAGGATATGCTGAGTGATGTGAGGAGGCTTCCAAGCCTCGAGTGTATTGTGAGGAGGCTTTCAGGCCTCGAGTGTTATGTGAGGAGGCTTTCAAGCCTCGAATGTGATGTGAGAAGGCTTTCAGGCCTTGTCTATATGCCACGAGGTGCCTTGATATTGCGCTTGGGCCGTAAGGGGCCCGTCCCAGAGTCTATACACCCCCAGTGAGCGCGGGTACCTATGTGATATGATACTGAGCCCGAGGGGCTGATACTGTTCTGAGTGACTGATACTGTGCCCGAGGGGCTGATACTGTTCTGAGCGATTGATATTGAGCCTGAGGGGCTGGTACTATTTTGAGATGTTGCCCGAGGGGTGAACTTTTATGTGTGCATCCTGCATATTTATTTTGCCTTTTTACCCGTTATACCGTGGTATTTGTGCCCGAGGGGCGGATTTTTCTGTGCTTATCAGCACTAACTATTTTGAAATCATTTCGTAACTGTTGAAAGGATCGTTTTCAAAAGAGATTTAAACTGAGCCAAGATATTTCTAAAGATTTCACAGTTTTCATTGTTTTTCTCAGAGAATTGTAGCCGGCTTCTATACAGCCTGTTGGTTGCTTTACGTGATTTCTTACTGCTCAGCTGTTATTTACCTTATTACTCTCTGAGTTGGAGTGCTCACTTTACTCCCTGCACCTCTCGCGTGCAGTTGCAGGTGTTTATTCACCCGATAGCGGGTATTGGCTGCGTGGAGGCAGAGTTGTAGAGGTTTAGCGATGTGAGTGCCAGCGTTCGCAGCACCACTGTCTTCTATGTTATTCATTATTCTTGTTTAGTGTATTTCTAGACTTGTAAAGTGGAATCGTATTCTTATAGATGCTTGTGACTTGTTGTCACCCTGATTAGGGCTGTGTTGGGTTGTAATTTCGTTAATTAATATCATGAAGTTATATTTTTGCTGTTCATTTATGCTTAACTATTTTGAAAGTGACGAGTTGGGTTAGTTGGCTGGCCTTGACTTCACGAGAGGCGCTATCACGACCAGTGCGGGGTTTGGGTCATGACACTCTGGCATCTCCACGCTGAACCTTGTCCTTAAGGACAAGCAAATGAGGGTCTTCATACTGCTGCTCCCTGATACGATCAAATAAGGAAAACCGGGAAACCACACAAGCTAGAACCCGATTGGGCTCTGAAAGATCCAATCTCACAAACTGGCTGGCTAAAGCCTGAATATCCATCGCCATAGGCCTCTCTGAAGCTGGTAGATATGCCAAACTCCCCAAACTCTCCGCCAGGCGACTCAAGGCATCCGCCACCACCTTGGCCTTGCCTGGGTGATACAGGATAGTGATATCATAATCCTTCAGCAACTCTAACCACCTCCTCTGACGCATATTTAGATCCTTTTGCTTGAGTAAGTGCTGCAAGCTCCGATGATCAGTATACATCTCACAAGGCACACCGTACAAATAATGACGCCAGATCTTCAAGGTCGTGGACCATTCTTTACATGTATCTTCAACTGTTTGGAAGCGTAGGCAATCACCCTACCGTCCTGCATCAACACCTCTCCAAGGCCAACTCTCGAAGCGTCACAATAGACAGTATAAGACCCCGAACCGGTAGGCAACGTCAAAATTGGGGCTGTAGTCAAAGTTGTCTTGAGCTTCTGAAAGCTCGCCTCACACTCATCTGTCCACCGAAATGGGGCACCGTTCTGGGTCAATCTAGTTATAGGGGCTGCAATGGATGAAAATCCCTCCACGAAACGACGGTAGTAGCCCGCCAAACCAAGAAAAGCTGAGGGAGCCCAAATTCCGCTCCTGCGATAAAATGGCCGCTTCTGCGGCTCCGCTTATGCGGTTCCCAAGCCGCAGAAGCGAAAATACCAGAAGAGAAGAATCAGCTGCTGCAACACTTCAAAATTTTTCTCGTTAACCACCTAAAATCATCCCGAGGCCCCCCGGGACCTCAACCAAAGGCACCAATAACACTTAATGCCTCATTCAAGCTTGTACACATCCTTAAACCACCTAACAACGCCGGAAACTCGAATTAAACAAGGATTAGAGCCTAAGAACTTTAAATTTTATCAAAATACACTTTCGTTCAAAAACCTAACCAAAACACGTCCGAATGACCTGAAATTTTGCACACACATCCCAATTGACATGACGGAGCTACTGCAACTTCCGGAATTCCTATCCGACCCTCGGATAAAAAACTTACTATCGGACCGGAAACTTCAAAAATTCACTCTTCGGCATTTCAAGCCTAAATGAGCTACGGACTTCCAAAATACATTCCGAACACGCTCCCAACCCCAGAATCACCTAACGGAGCTAACAGAACCATTGAATTTCCATTCCGAGGTCGTCTTTACACTGTTCCGACTACGGACCATTTTTCAATACTTAAGCTCTCATTTAGGGACTAAGTGTCCCAAAACTCTCCGAAACCCAACACCAAACGTCCCGGCAAACTAAAATAGCATAAATGAACTTACGTAAAATAGTTAAATAGAGGATCGGTGCGTTAATTCTTAAGACGACTGACCGGGTCGTCACATTCTGTTTTACCAAGTCTTAAAAATCAATAAGTCCTTATAGCACATCTATTCGAAACAAATCTTGATTAAAAAAATAAAAATCTAATCTTTGTGTTTCTAGCTTTATGAACACATCCACTATGAATTGTTGAAATAATCTTCCACAATGTAAGACTTCATTTTTTTCATCCTCTCTTATTTGGAATTTGTAACAATAATACTCACTGCAAGAAACCATCTCACTTTTTCATTTTCCTTTTTCCATAGATTGAGCTTCCATATCAAGAAATCCATTAGGTATATCTTTCATCACGAGGTCATGCGGTGCATCAGGGATGTCTTGACCGCTATTTATCTTCGCTAAAGGAAAGGTACTAATTTCCTAACCAAAAAAGTGGGCGAGTGCCTTGTAAGTTTTTTTATTCCTTCCTTTTGTTTTACTTCTGAGGTTGTCTTGTCTGATCATTGAAGTGAATGTCTTAAGCCATTATCAATCTTTGCTGTTCTTTATTTTTCTGATTTAGCAAAATTCAATTTCTCTGTGTCACCGGGTTGTTTTCCGATCACTAATCTTGTAGTTTAGTCTACTTTATTCTAGCATTTCCTTCTCGAACTTAAAAAGGTTACTTTATGTTAGACTTACTATGCGGGATGTATTATTGATAGCATCCTAGGAAGCTCAACTCTATTCAAGGACAAGGATGTTCAATCTCAAAGAGGGCCTTAACAAGATGTCAAGCTAAAGAATTTCAAAACACGATCATTAGACTTCAAGTGCAAATAAAGAAGCTTTTAGTTGTCGAGAAAGAGCTCCAGCCCAAAGGAGAAGAATTGTCTAAGTTTTACAATTATTTGGTGGCTTAAATTGAAGTCAAAGAGGAGGAAGATTGGGTCACCAAAATCAGCCCCTAAAGTACACCAAATGGTCTCAAAATGAGCTTAAAAGAGGTCCAAATGGAGGTGTTACAAAAGGAGCCCAATTGGGGTCCAAACCAAT
>MDKF010856664.1:0-46124 GCA_026770625.1 Nicotiana glauca
AGGCAATTCCAGGTCCGCTTGACTGGGGTCCTCTGGTTGAGCGCCGGTCGTGTCCCTCGGTTTTGGGGCGTGACAGGTTCTCTATCTTCACCTGTTGGCAACTAGGACACTAAGTGACATACTCAACAATGTTCTTCTTCGTATCGTTCCACCAATACACCTCCTTAATGTCATGATACATCTTCGTCGACCTAGGGTGAATGGAGTACCATGAATAATGTGCCTTTGACATAATCTTGTCTCGTAGCCCTGCTATATCTGGAACACACAAAGGACCCCTGTATCTGAGAACCCCAACTTCTTTGAGATCTAACAACGGCTTCTTCTGTTGCGTAACTCGCTCTCTCAACTCGACCAACTCTGGGTCCTCGTACTGCCTCTCCTTTACTCAGCTATGAGAGATGATTTTGTAGTATTTTGGATTAAAACTCCACCATTGCCAGAGTCTACTAACCGAACCCCCAAATAAGTTAATTGATGAATCTCTCTGGTTAATTGTCTTTTTTCGGCCTCAACATATGCTAGGCTACCCATAGATCGGCGACTTAAGGCATCTCCTACAACATTAGCTTTCCTTGGATGGTAGATAATGTTAACATCTTAATCTTTTAATAACTCAAGCGATCGCCTCTGTCGCAAGTTCAACTCTTTTTGCTTGAAGATATATTGCTGGATTTTATGATATGTGAATATATCAACATGAACACCATATAAATAATGCCGCAATATCTTAAGTGCACGGACAACCGCATCTAACTCGAGGTCGTGGGTCGGATAATTTCGTTAGTGCTTCCTTAATTGCCTTGAAGCATACGCAATTACCTTCCCATGTTGCATCAGGACACATCCTAACCCAACACCTGAGGCATCACAATACATGGCATAACCATTTGGGCTCTTTGGAAGTGCTAGAACTGGCGCTGAGGTCAACCTATTCTTAAGCTCCTAGAAATTTTGCTCATAGGCCTCTGTCCACTGAAACTTAGTTGCTTTCTATGTCAACTTCGTTGATGGTGTTGAAAGAGAAGAAAAACCCTCCACAAACCTCAGGTAGTATCCTACTAAGCCTAGAAAGCTATGAATCTCTGTCGGAGTGGTAGGTCTAGGCCAGGATTTCACAGCCTCAATCTTCTAAGTATCTACCTTTATACCTCCGTCAGATACAATGTGCCCCAAGATGCTACAGACTTCAACCAAAACTCACACTTAGAAAACTTAGCATACAACTTATTACCACGGAGGGTTTGGAGAATCGCTCGCGGGTGGTCCATATGCTCATCCTCTGAACATGAATAAATCAGAATATCATCAATAAAGACTATCACGAAAAAATCTAAATATGGCTGGAATAGGCTATTCATCAAGTCCATAAATATGGCAGGCGCATTCGTCAACCCGAAAGACATGACAAGGAACTCGAAATGGCCATATCGGGTCCTGAAAGCTGTCTTGGGAATATCTTTCTCCCAAACTCTAACCTGGTGGTACCCCAACCTCAAATATATTTTTGAAAAGCATCTAACTCCCTGCAACTGAACAAACAAGTCGTCTATCCTGGGAAGTGGATACTTATTCTTAATAGTTACCTTGTTCAGTTGCCTATAATCGATACACATACTTAGCGAGCCGTCTTTCTTTCGTACAAACAGTACTGGTGCACCCCCAAGGTGAGGTACTGGGTCTGATGAAACCTTTCTCCAATAAATATTTTAATTGCTCCTTCAACTTCTTCAATTCAGCAGGTGCCACTCTATATGGGAGGGGGGGGTGGATATTGGTTGCGCTCCCGAAAGAAAATCGATGCCAAAATCAATCTCTCATTCTGGAAGAATACCTAAAAGTTCATTTGGAAATACATCTACATACTCTTTGACTACTGGAAAAGACTGAAGTGTAGGTATCTCAGCATCTGCTTCTTTAACTCACACAATATGATAAATGCACCCTTTTGCAATCACTTTTCTCGCCTTCAAATAGGGAATAAATCTACCCCTGGGAATCGCTGTATTACCTACTCATTCAAGGAATGGCTCACCCGAAAAATGAAATCTAGTTGTCTTTTCTGGACAATCAACTGTGGCATAACAAGCTGCCAACCAGTTTATGCCCATGATAGCATCAGAATCTAACATCTCTAGCTCAACTAGGTCGGCTGAGGTCTGACGACCACAAACTGATACCGTACAACCTTGGTAAACCCGTCTAACAATAAGTGATTCTCCAACCGGTGTATATATCGCAATAGGATCACTTAGTATTTTAGGCACTATACCAAACTTCCCCGCGATAAATGGGGTAATACACGATAAAGTAGATCATGGGTCTATTAAGGCATAAGCACTGTGAATTATTGTGTGCACCAAGGTGGTTTCTATCTGTGATTCATGATTTGATCATATTATTGTTCTGTACTAGTTAGAGATATGAATTTTATAGGTGATTAACGAGTATTATTTATAATTTTTGCTTCTATTACCTCGTCGAGGATAGTTATCATACTTGCTGAGTACATGGGATAGGTCGTACTCATACTACTCTCTGCACTTAATTGTGCGATCCAAGTGTTGGACCGAGCCACCAGTAGCTGAGGCTTATTGCTGAGTATTCTTCGGAGAGATGAGGTAGAGTTGCATCTTGATTGCAATCTTGTCATCTCTTTTTATTTTGTATTGTTGTCTTTCATTGAGACAGTATTGTTATTTGTCATTTCAGACTTACATCTCCATTTTAGAGCTCATGACTCTTTATTTATCAATTCTGGGAGATTTATTATGTATTGACGCTATTATGTTATGTTGATGGCGTTAGAGTTGTATTATTTTCATCATTTCTTCTAATATGATTCGTTATTGTTATATTTGGCTTGCCTATCAAGTGCGTTAGGCACCATCATGACCGATTGGTGGTTTTGGATAATGTAATCTTCTCAGTTCTTGATAACCCAAAGAAGAGAGATACATCATGTTTTTTTCCCTTCATATTGCAACTGGTTTGTGAAAAGAGAATTGGACTTTTAGGGTATAAATAGTACATTACACTAAGGATGCCATGCTTCATTTATCTTTCTTACTATGTGCCAATAATGATTAGTTTCTCCTAGCTAGTTTAACGCTTATGCTACTAGAAAAAGTCATATAATGAATGTAACGACTACATGGGAACTTCCCAACATTGTAAATTGTTAAATGGGGAGTAAAAAAAAATTCTCTAGCTCTTTAGGAGTGGTTCGGAGGCACAATTTTTACATGAATAAGGAGTGTTAGACTCGAACATTTCAATTTTACAACCATTGATAGATCTGCAAAACAACTTCCAAATGCATCCACTATATCATTGAACACAAACTTCACTAATGTATACATCTCCAATATCTCACCTTATTTTCAACAAACAATGATAACAACAGAGTAAGAGATTTTAATCCCTAAGGCGATACATTTACCTTTGTTGCTAAGTCTAATAGGTGGGAGGAAGTCACTTTTAAAAAATATAAAAACGAGTAAAATCTTAAAAATATAATGACCGGACCGGTTATTTGGTGTGTATATGATTCTTCTCAAGTGTTATTTGTTGTTTTGTAACTTAAGAAGAGGATTGATTTGGTTTTGGGAAGGTTTGGGAGGTGGAACAATTAGTCTTATTTTGAAAGTTTAAGTTATAAGAGTTGATCAAGGTTTGAATTCTAAATAAATGCCATCATATTGGTGATTTGATGATTCCAATAGTTTCGTATGGTGATTTTTTACTTGGGCATATGTTCAGATTTGGATTTGGAGGTTCCGAGAAGGTTTTGGCTGAAAGTCAACAATCTGAAGGTTTGAAGAGTTCATAGGTTTGACCGGGAGTAGAGTTTAATTTTATCAGGATCCAATTGATGTTATGTGACTTTGGATCGGTTCCTTTAGTTGATTATAATTCAAGTGCAAAATTTAGTTGGAATTCGGAATATTTAGGCATGATTTGGATGAGGTTGGCGAAGTTAGAAAGTTCGAAAGTTAAGAGATGGATTTTGATCGTCGGTTCTTGGTTTTGATATTAGTTATGGTATTTTGAGCATTTCGATAAGTTTGTATTAGGTATATGGACTTTTTAGTATGATTGGACGAGGTCTTGGGGGGCTCAGGTGTGTTTCAGGGTGGTTTTAGACCATTTCCCTATGATTGAAATTGCTGGTTTTCTAGTGCAGGATGATGCTTCGTGATCGCGGAGCTGAGCTCGTGATTGTGGTGAAGGGAGGTTGGCATGTGAGTTTTTTCTCATTTCATTCATGACTTGGGTTTGCGTTTGCGTAGTGGCCTAGGAAGGAGCATCACAATCGCATGTGTGCGATTGCGTTCGTCATGTTGTGGAGTCGGGCAAAAATATTGCCTTTGCATTCGCGTGAATGTTTTTGCATTTCCATAGAGTTGGGGGCCTGGCTAGGGAATGTTGGTATTTGCCTTTTCGAATAGGAGCTTGCATTCACGAAGGGGTGGCAGATTGGCTTATCGCAGCGATACAGATGTCATCGCGTAGAGTGTTTTTAGGGGTAATAAAATTTTTGTGCTTAGAGAACACGAAGCTTTGGACCATAATCAAGAAGGATATGCCTGGGCAGACCACTTGAATGATTTATTTCGAGATTTATTCCTTTCTCTCATATTTTGAACCCTATACTTCGAGAGGTAGAGATCCCGAAGAGCAATTTTACTACTACATTGGAGGTAAGAAATTTTCACTTAGATTTATCTATATATCTTGATTCCTAATAGATTTCTATACAATTTAAGAGGGTATATTTTAAAAATTTGAGGGCTGATTCAGACTTAATTTTAGAAATTAATCACATATTTGGACTCGTGGGGTATGGGTAGTTGCGATCTATCCCTTGACTAGGATTTTGATCATATGTGCCCGAGTTGACTTTTGTTCATTTTTAAGGATTTGATTAAAGATTGAAGTTTTATTGTTTGGAGTTGATTTCTATGGCTTTATATGACGATATTGAGTTATTTCGTACTAGATTCGGGTCATCTGGATGTTGATTTGAGAGAAAAAACTATTTTGAAGGATTCAGGTCTATACAAGTGGTTGTAAGTCCCTTGTCTGTCCTTGTAAGAGAGAATTCTCCCAATAAAAAAATTATTTTCTACATGTTGCTTGATTTAGAAGCCACGTATATGCAAGGTAACGAGCGTATATGGTAGCTAGGTTATGACCATATCAGGTAGAGATTAACTTATAATTATGTTTTGTTTGGACTATAAGAACTTATTATCCATATTTTATTGATTCTATGATTGTGTGATAATTTATAACTATGATTTAGGAGTATGCTTTAGGTTATAACTTGTTGATATGGGTATAAAGAATTATTTTATCATGTTGAGCTTTATTATAAATCCATAATCATACACTTGTCTTATTTGCTCAGGATTTGGTGGTTATATTGCTTAATTGACTCATGTTAAATAATATGATTGAACTGCACATTTAATAGCTTATTGAGCCATTATGATAAATTGACTTACATGATTAGCCATAGTTATCTTCTAGCCGTATGAACTTTTATTTGCATTCTTTATTATTATTATTATCTGGTGCTTTTTTATTATATTATTTCATACACATATGCATGAGTAGAGAGTTAATTAGTGTGGAAAGTTGAGAATTTTGGCACTACAAATACTTTGAGAGGATATTAATTATTGGTTATTGATCATTAATTATAAAATAATCAATGCTTGGATATGGATTCGTCCCTCCGAACTTAGGTGATTATCCATGTTATCTTGTGCCCTGTGAGCGTAGACACCTGGGATTTTTGGTGCTTGGTTGGGCATATGGCATGTGTCAGGCTAATGAATTTGTATTGTGAGATGTTAACTAATCATGCTCTGCATTTACGGACCTCTCATTGCATAAGCATATCCACTTATGCGAAAATGCACGCGCATCTACAGTTTTCCAAGTCTTCACTCCTCTTCTCATTTGTGGCCACCTCACCGCACCTGAGGTGCCGCATATGCGGCCATACCTACCGCATGTGCGATAGCACCAGAATCCCGAAGCTTCAGCCAATACTCCAAGATCAAAACTAATCTGAATTCTATCCGAATCATATCCGAGGCTCTGAGGACCCCATCAAAATATACCAGCACATCTTAAACACGATACGAACTTAGTCGAAGACTCAAATAACATGAAAATCATGAATCTCACCCCAATTCAAGCCTAATGAAACTAATGAACCTCCAACTTCTAAAACCAATGCCGAACTATATCAAATCAACTCCAAATGGCCTCAAAATTTTCACATTAGTCCCAAATGACACAATAGACTTATTCCAACTCCCGGAACCAAAATCTGAACTCAGTATCAATAGAGTCAACTCTAGGGCAAACCTCTCAACTTTCCAAACCTTCAAATTTTTAACTTTCGCCAAAATGCACCAAATCAACCTACAGATCTCCAACCAAATTCGGACATACGCCTAAGTCCAAAATCACCATACGATCTATAGAAACCATCAAGTGTCCCAAATCATTACGACACATCCTTAGAACCAAATAACCACCCTGACAAGTCACGTAACCACAAGTGAACATAGAATAAGTAATAAATAGGTGAACATGGCTACAATAAGCATTGATTTTTTTATCTTAGATCTTTCGTAGCTTCATTTGATATTTCATGGTTTGTGTGCGTGTCCATGTTGTTGTTAAAAAAGCTTTAATGTGAAATTTTGTCGAAAATGAAAATTTTGAAAAAAAATTAGGCTACAGTTCACCACGATCAATATTTTTGGTGAACGATCCCGGATCGGTATTTTTGACGATTTTAGTAGGTTCGTATTGTGATTTTGGATTTGAACGTATTCCCGAAATTGAATTCGGAGGCCCTAGGTTGATTTACCTTATTTTACCGAAAGTTCTCAATTTGAATATTTAGAAATTTCTTAGTTTAGTTGTAGGTTGACTTTATGGTTATTGGGTTTGAATTTTGGTTTGGGGACAATTTCTTAGCTCGCACAATTTTGGTTATTTCCCCCTCAAATTTTGGTGTAATTCCGAGTTGGTTTGATAGGAACCGGAGGCTCGGTTGTGTTACTACCTACTCTTGAGTTTCCTTTTTATTTAATGTGTTTTGATGTCCAATCTATGATTCTGGATTTTTTTGTGTTTGATTGTGCGAGCGAGTTCACATGATATTTTTAGACTTGTGTGCATGTTTAGTTTGGAGCCGGAGGACTCAATTGAGTTTCGTATAGGTCGCGGACCATATTTGGACTTAGGAGACTGTTGGTTTATCTTTTGGTGTGCAATGCTTCGCGATCACGAAGGCTCTCTCGCAATCACAAAGGGGAAACTTAGGCTGGGGGATGGTTACTATTTTCGAACGTGAAGCATTGGCGGGATTACTCTTCACTAAAGTGCCTCACCCCTTGCAAACGCGATGCTTTGGGGAGGTCTGGAAAGGCAAGGGCTGGTCTTCATCTCGAACGCATACCATGGGATGCTAAGGCGGACTGGGGAATAAGCCTTTGCATTCACGACAGCCAAAAGGCATGTGTTCTTTGTTCTGGTGGGATCAATTCAATAAAAGAAAAAAAGCAATTTGAGTCGGTCTTGAAACAATTCATTGCATTTTCTCCTAGAATTGCTAGGTAAATCCATTTTATTATTCAACAATGAGCCACTAGACACTATGTATCTACTGCAGTGAAATTTCTTAGGGCTCTTCTCTATGAAGAATGCCTCCTCATTCTTCGTCCATTCCCGTTCGATGGAGAAAGAACTTCTTTCGGGTGTTCGGTCAGGCTTTCTTAGGCCGAGTAAGCAACTGAAGAAATTCTGTATACATGTTTTCAGTATTAGAAAGGTCTGGGTGATTGCAGTATATTCTGGCATGTAGTTAGCTCCGCTTAAGGTAGTGAAGTGAGCCATTAGCTCAGATTCCGCATCTAAATTATTAGCTCAGCTAAGGAATCAAGCACCCAATCCGATAAGAGCATCAAATACGAATCACATCCAAGACGGGAGAAATAGCATAGTAGTAAAGAAAGCGCATAAACCTGAGAACGAATTTAGTGAGACTAATCAAATCTTATTCAACCTTAGATGGGAATTAGGGCGAAGCCTGGGGCGGTCTATGCCTTCTTAACACGCGGCTCACCAACTTGAAGTGCGAACGCGTCAGGTGCTTCGCGAACGCGAAGCACACCTGACGCCCAGCTATTTTAAAAGCTGGAAATCTATATTATTTCACAAAACACCATTTTTGAAAGCTAGAGTTCGCCTAGTGTGATTTTGATGAGATTTTTATCCCAACTTCATTGGTTAATTGCGAAGCACCTGACGCCCAGCTATTTTAAAAGCTGGAAATCTATATTATTTCACAAAACACCATTTTTGAAAGTTAGAGTTCGCCTAGTGTGATTTTGATGAGATTTTTATCCCAACTTCATTGGTTAAGATTTTTAACTAATTTTGATATATTTTCATAATCATCCATTGATTTTAAACTTTAATCTATGGATTTTATGGTAGAAATTAGGCATTTTATAAAATTCAAATTTAGACCTCAAATTAAAGTTGAATTTCAAAACAAATCACATAAACATGCTCGGGGGTGAATGAAAATCGAGTCTTGGTCCGAATCTCGGATTTTGACCAAGCGGGGTGAAGTTGACTTTTGTTTACTTTTTCTAATTTCATTAAAGATCGAATATTTTTCACTCATGGGTATTTTCTAAAGCTTATTTTGAATTATTTGAATTATATTTGGGGTAGATTTGATTGATTTAGAGGCTAATTTTAAAGAAAAAGTCATGGTTGAGTATTAACATTATTGCAGAGTGAGGTAAGTGTCATGGTTAACTTTAACATGAGGGAATTAGGAGTTGTTAGTCTATTTGCTACGTGATTTATCTGTGGGGATGACATATATATAAGGTGACAAGTATATATGTGTTGTCGTTGGGCTCAAGCATGCGGGTGAAAATTATTTTAATATATTATGTTGTTCCATTGATTTTGTTTTCCATGCCTTAGTTAGATTATTATTTCCTTAATTTTTTGACTTCATATTTATTATTTACTTTGGTGTTGTTGAGATACTGAAAGTTGAGTTTGTCCATCATAACACTAAAATTGAAGTAAAAGTTGCTTCCCACCTTGCAATGCTATTGTGGATTAGTATTGTTGATTGTGAGGAAGAGTGAAAAGCAGAAGGGTGTTACCATACCTTATTTGCATATACTACCATTTGTCTAAGATATTGAGAGGATTAATGCAAGAAGGGTGATGCCGTGCACTTAAGTGCTTATTATCATTTGTGAGGAAGAGAGTAAAAGCACGAAGAGTCATGTCATGCCATTTCATTTATCATATCATGATTATATGGTGAGGATGAGAGTAAAAGCCTGAAGGGTGATGTCGTGCCATTGCATTTATGAATTACATGGTGAGGATGAGAGTAAAAGCACGAAGGTCGATGTCGTGCCATTATTGATTTTATTGCTTTATTTGATGTCCGGAATGGTGATTTAATCGGTTGCATATTAAAATATTCAACGATCCTGACTTGTTCTGCATAAGATGATATCCTATTTATTTATGCAGCCTCTGAACGAAGGACATTCTTCGAGGAAGATAGCTGGATTGATATGCAGAACTAAATTTTCAAAGTGTGGAAACAATACCAATATGATTGAGAGAATTTTGAAAGTTCACAACATGCAGAAAATACTAGACTAATTTAAAGAATATCACGAATTGGTAGAAATCAATGCCAACAAACTTCTCGAGAAACTTGGTTGCCTAGACAATAGAAACGAGCTGTTAAGATTCTATAGCACGATCGGTAGATGCTCTCTTGACATGAATGACTCTCCTAGATTATGCACATCAGAAAAATACAATATTCACAAGATTTTAAGGTATGGATCTCTTGAAAGAAAAATATATTATGGAGTTGAGTTTTTATAGCTTCTACAAGTGAAAGAGCCCTTGAAATTATTTAAGGAAAATCAAAAGGATACTCTTTGAGAAAAGTATTAATTATATGTAGTGTAATTGCTGGCAGGGTGTATAGACCGTTGAAAAATATTCAAAAAAATTAGTTGGCCAGTTTGTAGGATTTGATTCATTTGTTGGAAAAGTAAGTGTCACACCTCCTTTTTACCTACACCCTGAATGGTATAATAAAAGGGAGTTTTTCCAATTAAAGGACAATCGAAACGGGATTATTATTAAAAGATTTAGAGTCGCCACTTGAGAGATTTATGGCGTCCCAAGTCACCGGTTTGAATCCCAAGTCGAGAAAAAGATTGACTATGTTTAGCAGTCCGTAAATTAGAAATTCGTGTAAGGAATTCCGTTAACCCGGGAGAAGGTGTTAGGTATTCCCGAGTTCCGTGGTTCTGGCACGGTCGCTCGACTGTCATATTCGGCTTCATTATCTGATTTTAGAACCTTTGAACATATGTGCCCATTTTAACTTTCAACCGCTTTTATTTAATTTTAAATAATATTGAACGTTGTTTAAAACATGCCTTTGGCTCGCGTCACATGAAATGCACCGCAATCCGGAACACCTCTTATTCAATATTTTGGGATTTGGATTTAGGTCACATGAAATATGCACCCGAGTTTAAGAAAGTAGATTTATTTAACATGCGCGCCTTCAACTAGCGCGTTATTAACTTTGTGGGAGGCCATGAAAATTCGCTAAATGGTACGTCCCGAATTCTAAATATTTTAATAGAAGTAATTAGAAAAAAGGGCCACGCAATTTGTGATTTTTTGGCGCGGCGCACCTCAATTTTGCTTTTTAAAGGATGTTTTCTATTTAATGTGATTAAATCTCTATTCTAACTAACGGGTGGAAATGATTAATATTCAACCTATTGCTAAAATTCTAATTAGTTGTTTGTGGTAATACTACTTAGAATGGTTAGGCCCAGTACTAATAATAATTGGACAGCCTGATAGGAGGGAAGTATCACTTGATATTGTAACACCCCATAAATCCGACTTAGGTGTAAATGTGGTACATGAGTGGTAAGGTTATATTTTAAACATGTGTAGTCCCAACGGGATGATTGTGGGTAAAATAGTTGTTTCAAAAATCAAGATGGAAAGAGAGGTGCATAATATTTGACAAAATCGATTAAGTTGCAGAAGGTCTGTATTTCCATCAAGTTTTAGTGAAACTATGTAAGGAATTGGGGAAAACTCAAAGTATGAAAGTTGTAGGCCTTTGAAATATCTTTCCAATGTATATTATGGAGCCCAAATGGATCTCTGTGCAAAAGTTATGTGCGTTTTTCGGAACAGTTCGTGTATGCGCGAACACAACAAGCCTCCAGGTGCGTGAACTCGCGTGTGGGAGGCAGTGTTACAGCCATTGAGCGCGAACTCTAGCGCGAACAAGCCTCCGGGCACGCGAACTCGCGAGTGGGGGGGTCGTTTTAAAGCTATATTTCGTCCCCCACAGCCCCAAAACATAAAAACTTGCTCTAGAAAGGGGAACTCTCAAAAACCTAACTCCTTAAGGGTCTTTCCACCATCCAAGGTAAGTTCTAATAGTGATTGTAAGTTAATTTAATTTTTCCAACATCTTATTAACATGGGTAAACCCTCCATATCATTAGATATTCGATTGGGACATCATTGTTGAGAGAAGGAAGCCTAGAACTCAAAAATCAAGGGTTTGAACTTCGAAAAGGTAATGTCTTTACCCTCTAATTGATTCTAGCATTGGTATAATGATTATAAATCCTAGTTCATGAGACATGAGTTGTTGGGGTTGATAGAAAAGTATGAACGATTATAGGGTTGAGGTGTTGAGTGTTGATTATTGGTTAAGAGTGTTGTTTGCCTTATGGGTGATAAAGAATAATGTAACACCCCGTAAATTTGGCTTAGGTGTGAATGTGGTATATGAGTGGTAAGGTTATATTTTGAACATGTGAAGTCCCAATGGGATGATTGTGGGTAAAATAGTTGTTTCAAAAATTAAGATGGAAAGAGAGGTGCATATGATTTGACAAAATCGACTAAGTTGTATAAGGTCTGTCCTCCATCAAAATTTAGTGCAAATGTGTAAGGAATTGGGGAAAACGCAAAGCATGAAAGTTGTAGGCCTTGGAAACATATTTCTAATGAACTATTATTGAGACCAAACGGATCTCTGTGCAAAAGGTTATGTGCATTTTTCAAAATAGTACGCGTATGCACGAACAAGCCTCCAGGTGCGCGAACTCGCGCATGGGAGGCAGTGTTACTACCGTTGAGCGCAAACTCTAGTGCGAACAAGCCTCCAGGTGTGCAAACTCGTGAGTGTGGGGTCGTTTTAAAGCTATATTTCGTCCCCCACAACCCCAAAATATAAATATTTGCTCTAGAAAGGGGAACTCTCAAAAACCTAACTCATTAAGGGTCTTTCCACCACCCAAGGTAAGTTCTAATAGTGATTCTATGTTAATTTCACTTTTCTAACATCTTATTAATATGGGTAAACCCTCCATATCATTAGATATTCGATTGAGACATCATTGTTGAGAGAAGGAAGCCTAGAACTCGAAATTCAAGGGTTTGAACTTCGAAAAGGTAGTGTCTTCACCCTCTAATTGATTCTAGCATTGGTTTAATGATTATAAATCCTAGTTCATGAGACATGAGTTGTTGGGGTTGATAGAAATGCATGAACGATTATAGGGTTGGGGTGTTGAGTGTTGATTATTGGTTAAGAGTGTTGTTTGCCTTATGGGTGATGAAGAATAATGTTGGTGTAATCATTTGAGACCTTAGAATTTATCTAGGAGCAAGAGAATGGGTTGTTGGGTGTAGAGACACCATTAATAAGGACTATGAAGCTTTATTTTTACCAAGTGTTTGACAAAATGCTTAAGTGACCAAAACATGAGCATTATAGCTAATGTGGGAATCCCTTTGACTTGTATTGCTATAGATTAAAGTTGAAAGGATTGACAAACGTTGTACTACGCTCAAGAGCAGTAGGTTAAGTTATGTAAGGCTAACTCTCTATGTTTGGGAATGTTAATGATTCTCCCTACATTACGTTTCTTTTACTACGTTATCAATTGCCTCAGAAATATAGTTAAGCTTAGTTCCTTGAATAGTTGTAGAACTTCTATTCCCTAGCTTCATAACTCGTTCATAGCTTTCATTCATAATGTTGTGAGCTCAATTCGTATTCAATATAGACTTGGTTTTGATTCCCTGAAGTTTCAGTATAGCTTACTCAGCATGTCATAAACAGTTGCAGTTTTAGTGTTCATAATCAGTTCAAGAATACATGTCTCATTCTAGTCCAATTCAGTATTCCAGAATTATGTAACTCAATATGATTCAATATTCCAGTATAATGTAACTCAGTGTGATCCAGTATTCTAGTATCATATAACTCAACGTGATTCAATATTTTACTATTATGTATTGTAGTATGATTCTCAGTTCCTGATTTTAAATCCCTGAATGTTGAACACCTATATTTGGGTGTGAGGCCGCAGCTAATGCTTTATGCATCTTTGGGCCTGAGGCCGCAGTTTATGCCTTATGCATTTTGGACCTGAGGTCGCAGTTATGTATACGTATACTTGGGCCTGAGGCCATAATTTGTGCACATATATATTGGGCCTAAGGTCGCGGTTTAATATTCAGTTAAACAGGTTGTTCATCATTCAGAAGAGGGAGTATTCATATCCTTACTTCCTTTATTCAGTTTAGTTATTAGTTATCAGTTATCAGTTATCTTTTCAGTTATCAATTTAGTTATCAGTTCTCACTTCAATTTTAGTTTCAATAGTTATCAGCTTAGTTTCAGTTTCAGTACTTATAATTTTTTCTTTCAGTTGCTTTACATACCAGTACAATTCAAATGTACTGACATCCCTTTTGCCCGGGGCCTGTATCTCACAATGCAGGTAATGATTTACAGATATATGATTCAGAGCGCTAGGATCCTCGTATCAGCTGTTAGGTGATCCCAGTTCTTTCGGGGCATTATCATTACTTTACGGTTATTCAGTATTTACAGGTCGTCTGTGTTTTCAGTACTTCAATAGAGGCTTCATAGACTAGAGTAATAGTTAGACAGAGTCTCGGGCTTTTCATGTTAAGCTATGTGGGCTATAAATATGTTTCAGAGTTGTAATAGTATTTTCGTACTTTGATTTATAGCATACAGAATTTCAGTATATCAACATGTGTTAGTTTATCTTCCGCATTCAGTATGTTAGGATATCACATGTTGATTCAGCCAGTCAGTTGGTTCGCTCGGTTACATGTAGTCAGGCACCGAGTGCCGTGTTTCGTCCAGGCCCAGGTTTGGGGTGTGATAGATATAAACAACGGGTTTGGGCTTGTTAGATCGAGCCCAATCCTCAAACAAAGACAATTGTCCTTGCTGGAGCCTTAGGCGCAGGTCCACTACTGAAATTGAGAGGCCCAGACACATGGTCTCATTGTCTTTTAACATTTAGGCCAACACTACCCCTGCCTCATGGTAATTTGACATCCCGGCCCAAAGAGGCCCAAACGTCTCTAACTGTGGACTCATCATGATTCAAACCCCACATATACATACAGAAATATAGAATCAAGGAATTATAGGAGCCTGATCCAATAAGCTAATGTGCAAGAAACATTAAATAATTTGTAAATCAATTTCGTATTTGTCTCCAATTATTAAAGATTATTTTTGCATTAAACACTGAGCCTATAACCATGCATTAAATGCCTCAACCTCACTATTTTTAACTGCTGAATCTAAATGAAACTGGTTTATACACAAGATGCAGTTACTAGTCTTCAGATGTGGCTACTAAATTCATAGTGTATACACAACATGCTCAGTAAACGATCAACTTCAGTCAACTAACTAATAGGAATTATACACATGCTATTGTACTACCTGAATTACACCAGATTATCATAATAGATACAATCAAATGTGCTTATACATTAACTCTAAGCAAGTAAATTTAGAAGGCAAAATTAACAGAGTTTCGAATCAGAAAACAGTGCATAAACTTCATTTCTTGTTTTCCATTTCATTCTTCAAGTTTCAGGACAATCAATTGAGTTTACAAGATCAAGTACCTGGATATGGATAGAACAGAGGTAATGAATCAAAAGCAACAACAACAACAATCAGTCAGCAAAATATCAATGAAACCCAGCTTCAAAACCAGAATTGATATGCAACAACCCACAAGAAAAAATCCCACTCGAAAAAAACAACCCAACAAACTTGGATCCAAGTTTTAAAACCAAGTTCAAATCAATTTTAACTTCCACAATGGTGAACTACTATTTTCAGACTCTGTAAGAATCAGAAAACAACGAGAATTGATCAAACAATAGAGGTTTTCTTTCCTTTTTTGTATTTCAAAAATCTGATCTCCTAAACCTTCAACTCCAGACTTATATATACCATGTATACCAGTGTGTATCAGTGTGTATATCCGAATGTATATCAGAGTATTTTTCTCTCACGCGATGCCCTCTTTTTTCTCTATTAATCTCCCTATGTATCACTCCAAAAAATCTTTCAGCCTTTTTTTTCTTTAACTTTAGATCCACCTTATATATCATTGGGTATCCCTTTTTAAGTGTATGTCCCTCTCCCTTTCCAGCCTGTGTATATCTTTTACACCTGTAGTTTTAGCCTTTTACCCCATGTTCTATCCTGATTTCCAACCTCTACAAAGGGCACTAAATAGGGTGTTATCTGCACTACTGATCTCTTTTTTGATTAAACAATTCATTAGTTTAGTAGTGCACTAATACTTAGTGCTATTAGACCTTGTTTTAATTATTGAGGTTCAATTTCCAAAACTAACCCCCTAAGACCCCTGTTATTTAACCTTAAACCCCAAATAAGTTATGGGTCGAAGTTGACCCAATGTCCCAATGCAATTTGGACGGGCTGCTCTTTGTCAATTGACTCAGATACAGCCCAACTCCAAATAATATACTTAGTTAAAAATTGCAAACTCCGAAATGGTTTAACAGATCAACAAACTAAATGACTCAATAATTAATTGACTAGACTAACGAATCAAAACTAATTATCAAACCAAAACAAGTTAATATGTATGGGAAATCAATTCAAGAAAACAAAAATAACAAAGGGGTCGAGAAAAATGAGATGAAGCAGAAAAATAGAAAAAGAAAAATGAAAAAATGAAAAATGAAAGCTAGATAAAACCAAAAGAAGAATAGAAAATGCCTAAAATATAAGGCAAGTGGTTGGCTTGAACAGACCTCCGACACCCTTCGATTTTGGCCGAAATGGGTTTTAATCATGTGTTCTCAAACGAAAACACATGAACAAAACCTGTTCCGACTTCAAATCTTCAAAACAGGCCGCCAATTTAAGTTTTTAGAAACTTAGGGTTCATCCGTTGATCTAATATTCGACAATTTCAGGCGGGATTCAAGGGAAAATAATGGTGGCTTAGGGATAAGGAAGTTGTGGTGGTCATTTGGTGTTATTTTGAGCGTGTTTGGAGATGGCGCCTCCACCGGAGAAACTGTGGCGACACTAGGGTTTGGACCTTCAAACGGAAATTCGAGAAACTAGGTTGGGATTCGAGGAAAATGGTTTTGGGTTTCGGAAGGGGGAGGTTGAAAGGAGGCTACAGTGTAATTTTGGAGCTGTTTGGACCACCAGAACCGCCGTGAGGTGATTTCCGGTAGGCGGAGTTAGGGCGGTGGAAGGCGGAGGGGAAGCTGGTCTTTGAAGAGAAAAAAAATAGAAGTGAGGGGGGGTTTGGTCTGAGGGGTGAGGGGTGAGGGGTGAGGGGTGCAGGACTTTGGTGTATTGAAATCATAGAATCAATCAGGGCCGTTGGATGATTAGAATCCAACGGTCCTGATCGGATCACTAATTGAAATGGGGTCGTTTTGTTAACTGAACAGGCTGGACCAGTTCAGGAATTCGGGTCGGGTTTAGATGCGGGTAGCGGTTGGGAATCTGGAGTATTCTTGACTGTTAGATCGAAGAAAATCAACGGCTTAGATTGAGACGCTTGAAATGACGTCGTTTGGCTGGGGCTGGAGAAGGACCGGATTTTGGCGGGTTCTGGGCCGGATTCCTTGTTCTCCAGGTGGATGCCTGACTTCCAAAAACTTCAACTATTCTTCCTTGTTCTCCAGATGGACGCCTGACTTCAACTATCCTCAACTATTGTTCCTTGTTCTCCATGTGGACGCCTGACTTCAACTATTGTTTCTTGTTCTCCAGGTGGACGCATGACTTCAACTATCTTCAACTATTGTTCCTTTTTCTCCAGGGGGACGCCTGACTTCAATTATCTTCAACTATTATTCCTTTTTCTCCAGGGGGACGCCTGATTTCAACTATCTTCAATTATTATTCCTTGTTCTCCAGGTGGATGCCTGACTTCCATAAACTTTAACTATTGTTCCTTGTTCTCCAGGTGGACGCTTGACTTCAACTATCTTCAACTATTGTTCCTTATTCTCCAGGTGGACGCCTGACTTCAACTATTGTTCCTTATTCTCCAGGTGGACGCCTGACTTTAACTATCCTCAACTATAAAAGAAAATTTTCTGCCCCAGTTTGATAGCTGTTTGGTGCTTGCCTTTCCTTACGGTGAGTTTCTCCGACACAAACAACATTTTCTACCCCTGTTTCAAAGAAAAATCTGGTCAGTTTAGAATGTGATGATTTGTTGTGGTACTCTTGCTGGGGATGATTTTCTCCTTTCTATTCTCTGCTTCGTTCGACTGCATTGCACTTGGTCAAAAATTTCTGACCTTCTGACTGATCCTTAGCCGCAGGATTCCTAACTGTTGTTTTTCACTTCTAGTGTTCTTATCTGATCCCATATTTCTCCCATGATAACTGATTTCCACTTGAAGACCTTGGTTGTTTATTGATTAACCACTTTTTCTGTCATCTGTATCACTAAAATACGTTTTCTCCGTTCAAACCCAATATCCTCTATTTGTTGCATTGCTCATGAATCGGCATCTACCCGACCTTTGTATCTCACATGAATCCCGAATCATGTCCATTGCTTCCCACTCCGTGTGTCTGTTGTTCTTTCTTGACTTAAACTACTGGCCTTGGCTTGGAGGTCTGTTGCTCCTTCACTTGACATGATGACTAATTTCTACTTGAACACCCTTCTTGTTCCTTGACTAACCACCTCTTTTGTAAACCTTAACCTAGAAAATACTTCTCTTCGTTCGAACCCAATACCTTCTATCTGTTGCATTCTCCATGAATTGATATGGACCAAACCTTTGTATTTTGCAGGGATCCTAAAGCATGTTGATTATTACCAGCTCAGTGCGCTTATTGTTTCTTTCCTAACTTATGTCACTTTGATGTACCAGCCAGATCTCGTTTTGTGCAATTGGCAAGCTGATGGCAAATTTTGGAGTCATTTCTCACTTGTTCTGACCAAACAGACTCAGGAAGAAAAAGTGAACAAGAAAAAAATGAACAGGGTAGAGGACAATGGAAAGAGATGATTCCTAACAAGAAAACTATAAAGTAGAAACCTATCAGATGTGCATATCAACTCTAATGATCGTGACATGCACTTGCGGCCTATTCTGTTAAGCAATTCCGATGTTCAACTCTTGTGATACCTTTTTTCCGTGAAACTGGGCTTCAATGCTACGCACATCCAATCTAATTCACAATCCTTATTTGACTTGTAGTGCCTGAAGGGTTTTCACTATCCAGCCTCTCTCATTTTGGTCTTTCTCTCATCTTACAGTCGCCTCAAGGTGCCCGTGAAGGTTTTCACCAATGAGACTCTCTCATTTTTTATTCTTCTCAGCTTTCGTCACCTTACGGTGCCCGTGAGGGTTTTCACCAATAAGACTTTCTCATTTTCATTATTTTTCTTGCTTGGACCGGAGTGTTGCCCCTGACATGAATCACCTCTACTTGCTCGACTTGACATCTCTTGAAGACTGATCAGAAGGTCTTTCTTTGGGCCGTAACATGGGCTTTTGGATAGGGTTAGAAAGAAAGGGTATCAAGGCTCAAAATAATTCAACATGGGTTCAAAATTACAATTTTCGAAATCAGATTTCTTACAACAACCACAACTTCTGCCCCAGTTTTTTGCTTGGGGACTTTTGAATTTTTATTTTTTGATGGCACCGAACCGTGAGGCTGCCTACGTGTCTTTAATAGGAATCAAGTCAAACATAGTTCACAACATAGAAATTACTCTATTGTTATGATTTTTCTTTTCTTTTTCTTCTTATATTTTTTTCCTTTATTATGTTATTTTTTTGTTATTTTTTTTCTTTTTTCTTTTTCTTTACTTATCTTTCACGCTGGTGTTTCTAATATTTACCGATGATTCCGAAAAAGGGATATGAAAGAAAATAATTAAGGCTCAAAGGGGTAACGAAGGATAACGTGTTCAGATAGCAGAACAAAATGCCTTCGTCATTCTAATCTTCAAAACATGCCAAGCACAAACAACACAATTAAACAAACCCTTTGCAACATCTTCTGATTGTGCTAGACTTGATAACCATAACCACACATTCGCTTTTTGTCAGTTTTAAGTACTGTTGGACAACACTCTTTGTTACCACGAATGACCCCTGTCAATTTTGGGCAAACTTGCCTTTAGTTTCAAATTGATGCGGCATGAAGCATAAGGTTTCTTTATGTTCTATCTGCCCCAGTTTCACAGGGTTCGGGCTTCAAATGATCTCAATCTGTTCTTATTTCCCTCAAGTGCCCCTATCATCTTACCAATTGCTTCATGATTAACCTTTAAGATTAGGCCTAGAACTATGCGTGCATGTCATGTCACTAGAACCCGCGTAAAAAGAACTATAAAGAGGAGAGAACTAAATAAAAGAAGATGACTAGAAATAACAGAAAACAGAGAATTGCATTAGACAGGCGGGGAAAGAGTTTGTACAATAAAACAAGCACAATAAACTGGGGTACAACCCTTGGAACAAACCTAGACAACACGGATACTACGACTAAACAAACCAGGCAAAATAAAAGGATAGAAGGGTTGAGTCACAAGACAATATCCGGATTACAACCCTGAAATAACCCGAATAACAGAAATGACAACAAAATATGCCATCAAAACTCCTCCCTAGCTAGCCAAATGACGGAGCATCTTTCCAATCACCAAACTCGATATCTTAGCCACTGACTTCTGCATCAACATTGCTAAGATCATCACCAACTTCAATATCATCAGCTTTAGTCAACACATTTCCAAGAGGATTCGCATGCTCTCTATCACTATCATTGATCACAATTACTCCTTCGTGAATCATTCTTTCTATTTCCTTTTTCAAAGAACGATAATTCTCAATGCTATGCCCTTGGACATTAGAGTGGTACATGCATCGTATAGTAAGATCAAATCCTTTTGCATATGGGTCTGGAGTATAACCGAGGAGCGGCTCAATCAGGCCAGAACGCTTTAACTTTTCAAACAAACTTGTATAAGATTCTCCGAAAGCATTCTCTTTTTTCAGTAGTCTTTTTATTTTATACTCTAGCCTTGGTTGGAATCTTTTGCGGGCAGGTGGTTGATATGCCTGAGGAGGCGAATTATACATTTGTCGGAGCGGCACAGACCATCACGAGCCTTGGGGATTGGAACATATGGTGGTGCATTGTGGATAGGATATCGGGGAAGTGATGTACGATTTTGGGGGATCGGTGGAGAGAAGTAGCATTCAAAAGGGTTAAAAGGATATCCACAGGGTCGATATGGAGGCTGAAAGCATTTAGCAAGAATGACCGCTGGACCTTGTCGTCGGCGGGGCTCAACAATATCTTTTCTGTCCATGGGAAGATTATCCCGAGCAACTTGTTCCCTCCATTTGAGCCAAAATTTCCTAAAACTTTCTTTAGGTTTCTTTTCTATCTGAGATATGGAGGAGTGGTTTGGGACAATGTTTGTATTATTCTGAAAGTGTCGCACAAAATCCTGGGCCATGTCATCCCATGTATGCCACGTACCGACATCTTGACGATTATACCATTCCAAAGCTGCCCCAGTCAAGCTCTCGCTGAATTACGCCATCAACAAAAAATCCTTCTTGCTGACATTTCTCATTTCCCTACAATAATCCCTCAGATGGGCTACCGGATCTCCACACTCATCATTCAAGTTGAACTTTGTCACTTTAACCTTGCGGGCATGCGAACGTCAAGGGGTGTACACAACTCTTGGTAAGACATGATGCCTTGGTCTCCCGTCCCTTGCACGTTCTTTAAGGACTGTTCTATATTCTTCATCCTCCCAGAACTTGGAGGAAGAGTTATGGAGATACTAGGGTGATTGGGAGATGCCAGAGTTTGGGTAAGGGCATCATGTGAGAAACCGGGTGGTGGCGGCGGCGGTGCCTTCCCAACCATCCAAGCCTGATACATGTTTGTTATTTGCTGTCTTAAAATCCTTGCCTCATCAGCCAAGTCAGTGTCTTGTTCAACCAATCATTTTTGGGTACCAACACCAACCAACCCAATTTTGTTGTTATCTGACATTGCCTTTTAGCTTTTATGTTGTGGAGAGGAGTTATCACTTTGGGAACCACAAACCAACCACTTCTCTGGAATATTGAAAATGAACAAAATGGGGGCATCCTGTTAACGTTAGGGCTTTTAATAGATAGGCAAACACACATTAATGATGCAATGCACCTAAGCAGTTAACCATTTTTATTATGCATTTGCTTGGTTGCTTGCGTCATACCAGCTTCCTCTAATTATAACCTCTCTTTTATTGACACCCATACCTTCCTTTGTTTGATCATCTTTTATTTTATTTTTTTATTTTTTTGGTTGTGGCTGAATCCTATGGAGATTGCCTACATATCATGACCCCGCATGAATCAGACCGAGCGTAGTTTTGGCTGATAAGTGCAAAATGACTAAAAATTTTTTTTTTTTTTTTTTCAAATTTTCCATAAAAAAATGTATTTATTGTTTATACCCAATTTTCCCTATATATTTTATATACTCAAAATATTCTCAAAATAGTATGTGTATGCATACATAATCATGCCAAGAGTTTTGGTATTTTTTTCCTAATTTTCTAAGATTCGTAAACTCGATTTATTGTCTATTGTAGCAGTACAAAATCCCGTAATTATTCTTAAAACTTCCATTTTTGTGAATAATTTATTTTTATCCTTATATTTACACCAAAATATAATAAAGGTAATTTTTGCATATTTTACAAATTTATTTGATATTTTAAACTAAAATTGCATAAAATTGCAATCATAGCCTATATTATGATTAATAGCATTTTACAATTATAAAATTATTCCCAGTATTTTTAGATTAATTTTTATATATTATTAATTAGTTTAGTGCTTTTAATTCATTTTTAAAATCATTTTAACTATTTTTATATAAATTAGAGGGGAGAAATTGGTTATTTAATACATAGCCATTTCCAATTGCAATTGTAGCCTCAATTTAACCCCCAATTCCACCCCTAATCAAACGACCCAATTTCAAATTCCAACCCAAACCCGCAACCCATTTTCAGACCTGCCTGGTTTCTCTTTTAATCTTGGTCGTTGATCATTTTGATCAACGGCCATGATCTTTCCTTTTTAATTTCCATAACCCCTAACCATAATCTATTCTATCATATACACCACCTTTGAACTCTCATCTCTCAAACTCTCTCTAGCCCTCCCCGGAACCCTAACATTCCCCTACCTTATTCCACAATGATTTCACCGGCGTCCATGATTTCTCAATCTATGGACAGCCTATACCCATCTCCTATGGCTTCTGCATGCCTGTTGTTCGAAGGATCGAGGCCAGACCTCAAAGTTCTTCACTCAGGCCTTCACTTATTCGAAGATCCGGCCATCTTCGGCCTTGCTCCGGTGGCTCTTGCTCTTTTGAGCCTGTTTATGACATTATCCGGCTTAGATCGAGTATTTTCGAAGCCTTTCTCATCTCTAGGGTTCATTTGGGACCCTAAATATTGGCGTTCTCTTCGATTATTTTAGATCTGTTACATGTTTGCACTATCGCTTAAGTTGCTTAAACGTTTTCTCTAATTTTCTTTCAAAAAAGCACTTCTTTTCGATTGGGGTTTCTAGAAAGTTCTTAAAATATTTCTGACTCTTCTTCTTATCCTTTTCTTGGTGAGAATCAACCCCTGCTATGTTCTTATTTGCTGTTTTCTGATTCGCATGCCTTTTCGCGTGTTCTTATATCTGTTGTATTATGAAGTTTTTCTGGTATGCTCTTACATGCCTATCTCATGTATTTCTCTACTGTGTTTTCCTACTGAGTTTTAGTCATTTTGTTGACTTTACTGGACTTTGCTTGGATTCTTTTTAGATGTGTTTTATCGACTATTTCTTTAAGTTTACACTACCTGAACTTGTTTAATTTTCAAGCTTTCTTGAAACATGTTTCCTGTACCGGTTCCTATGTTCTTTGCTATTGTGCTTGTATGCTTCTCATGAGACTCTGAAAAAGTCTCTGAGCCTATCTCAATGGTTTGCCTCTTCATCTCTGTGTCAAATTCAAATTTAAAAACCCTAAGATTTAGGGGGTTTTCTTTGGCTAATTTGGTTTTATGTTTGGACAAGGGTTCTACTTTGAAACCTTGAACTCTCAGACTCACTTCGAGTTTATGAATTGAATTTGAACCTTTTTCTGTATTTGTGATTTTGAAACCCTCTTGCTTGACATGCCTATGTGTTTTATATGAGAACTTCTCTTTCAAATGTTTTGCCAACTGTTGATTGATTTTGAATCCCTTTAATGTTGCTTATTTGATTGTTACTGATTTTTCCTAAATTAAAACTTTCCTTGTACCTCTTTTCTGACTCGTGCAAGGCTTTCAATGGGATTCTTTACTGGTTATTTTACTGATTCCTTTTCCTTGTTTTGCAAATCAAGTACCACTATGTATTTACCCCTATTTTCCTGCCTTGCACGAGATATTTACTTGATCTCCTTCCTTAAATAACTTCTGCCCATTACCATTTGAATTTGGACTCCTTAATTAAAGGGAGTCTATCGGCTGATTGATTTTAATTGGTACATAATTCCTTAATTATTACTAAACTATGATCCTTGCCTTATTTGCTACACCTATTTTCAATTATAAATACCCTTCTCTTTCATTAACACAGACACGATTTTTAAAATCATCAACTCTCTTCTAAAACTCACACTCTTGCTTCCTGATTATAATTTGGCTTCCCCAAATCTACTGCTTCTCCCTACTTGTTCTTCTGAACTGGTATGTCCTACTTTTGATTCAAACATCAAATACAATGTGTTTACTTACAAGTTTCCTTTTTACTGCTTTATAGAGTTCAGCTTTTAAAAAAAATACTTATGTCATGCTATATGTTGTTGCAATGAATCCCTATCCCCATTCCCTTTATGTGTTTGGGCTGTATTTTAAGATATGGCAACATGCAAAGTTGTTGTCATGGATTAAGACTGTGTCCTTTAGATCCTAGGCTCTTTCAATCTCCTATTCCCCTATTCGCTTATGTGTATAGAGTTTAGGTATAGCCTGGCAGCATATGAATTGTTGTCTATGGCTGAACCTGACCTTCAAAAGGCCCTAACTCTCTAATTTTTTGAGCTGACAAGCTGGTCAGGGGTGTGCCAGCAACCCAGTTGCTAGGCATGACCACCAACCTGCCCTGGCTCCCCCTTATTCCCTCTCATTGCACTTACACTTACTCTTAGTCCTTAAGTCCTGCCCCTCTCTTGTGAGCCTTGCTTTGGGAACCTTGAGTTCCCTCCGAACTTGGACACTTGAGGGCTGGCAGTTCCACACTGCACCTTAATCTGTTCTACAATAGCATTTGGGGTGTAAGCACTGCCTGGAACTCTTGAAGTTCCTTGGAACTTTGACACATCCCAAATAAGAGAAAGGTTTCGAAAATCGATCCCGGAAGTTGGTTCATCTCATATTATTAGATATCGAGTCTGAATTAGGTTCCTTGGATGCAGCTTAAATTTATGATGTAATTTTATTTTTCTGCCTGATTCATTTGGTCTGTAATAATTTGTAATAACTTATGGGGTTTAGTGAAGAAATAGGAGGGTAACCATGTATGCAAAAAGGGGGTATAAAACCTATCTATAGGATTTCTATTTTTCAGCATGTTCTCATGTAGATAACCAGTCTATAAGATTTCTAATTTCAGCTTGTTCTCATATAGAAACCATGTCTATAGGATTTCTTTAATTTCAGCATGTTCTCATGTAGAAAACCTATCTATATGATTTCTATTTTTCAGCATGTTCTCATGTAGAAAACCTGTCTATAGGATTTCTAATTTCAGCATGTTTCCATATAGATAACCTGTCTATAGGATTTCTATTTTCAGCATGTTCACATGTAGATGCCATGTCCATAGGATTTCTTCAATTTCAGCATGTTCTCATATAGATACCATGTCTATAGGATTTCTACATGTAGAAAATATGCCTGTAGGTCCTTTCTGATTCTTGCATATCCATTCCTCATTAGGAAAACATGTTTATAGGTCTTAATAACCAAATGCAATCAGATGTCACGTTCGTATTAAAATGCAACAGCTAGATATCATGTTGTAGGTTTTTTGCATTTTCTTCCATGTCTATAAACGTGTTTAAAATTAACAATGCTAGAAAACATGCCTATAGAAACTGTCAATCAATTCTGAATTACCTCACTCGTTTTAAGGTAATCTGTCAGTAATAACACGTTATCAATTGTAGAACTTGTATTATTCTGTTAAAACTGGCAACTCTTCTGTAACCTGTTTACTTCTTTTCTGAAACCAGTAGATATGATGTCTATAAGTTTCACCTAGGCAAGCCTTAGGGTAAAAGCTATAACTGTATCAGTGTTCAATAATTGCAGGCAGGCGGACCTAATGCGGATTTCTTGTCTAAAAATATGGGTTGAATCCGTCCGTTTAATGTTTAAGTTTAATTCAGACCTAATCAGTATATGTAAGGCATGCTAAACTACATTTTCGTGATTCTGAGGAGGCTTATTTGAGCCTTTAATTGTTATGTGTACCCCATAACTGTCTTATGTGTTTTGTTTGACGCATTAGAATTTTTACCTTTCTAAACTCTTGAAAAGGCCCAAATATTCCTTCCCTTGATAGGACTAGAAGTCCCAAGTGCCTCCGGAACTGATAGGATTGGGACGGGTAATAGCATGCTATAGGTAACGATACCATTTCACGCTTAATACCTTAACGGGATAGGAAAGGGTAGATATAGATATGATGACCACGATATAACACCACGTGTATAAATGGTTACCGGGTGTTGTGTGGGGTAATCCATATTATGTATAAAACCTAGGACCATTTCCCTTATTTGTCCATTTTATTTTTGCCAAACTTCAACTTTTAAATTTCTTTTAACTCGCAGCAACTATGTAAAAATTTCTCTTTTTACTCTTTTATTCAAGATTTTAAAACTGCTTCCTCTATCAAAATTCAGTTTCTTTAATTTCCTTAATCCCTTGCAACCACTATGTGAAAATCCCTCTTTGTGTTTGTAATTCTTGCTTGTCTACCTGTTGTTTGCATTTAAAGTCACAATTGTAGCATGACCGGGAACCACATTAGTGGATCTTGAGGGGTGCCTAACACCTTCCCCTCGAGATAATTTCTAGCCCTTACCTGAACTCTAGTTTTCAAATTCAAAACCCTTAGTGTCCTAATGCACTTAATCATTAGGTGGCAACTCTTCAAATTCAAAACCCAATTCCCAAATAGGAATAGAGTTGTCATTCCAAATATCATAAACCCGATCTCGCTTTAGAGAAAAAGGGGGCGTCAACATTTATTACAATGACACTTTTTATTACAAGATTAACGGACTCTAAAAAGACTCTAACATCAAAATGGCAATACATCCTAAAATAGAATAACAGACTCTGACTAACAAATACAGACCCCTTTTTTTCTTAAAAAAAAAATCATCACTATTTCTCAAAAAAATTATAAAATATTTGGTTTTGTTAATACGGCCTTTCAGCACTTGAAGAAGATTTAAAGGTTGTGCTTGCTAACCAGCCAAAAGATTTTGAGAAATGACCAAAGGCGGTTGTTCTCGCAAAAACGATCTTCCGACGTCCTTTTGGGGACATTCAGCTATTTTGGACAAGAATGACATCACCTTACTTATGGCAAAACTGTGATTTATTTACCCCTAAAAAAATTTCCAAAATAGTTGAGCACGATGGGGGTTGCTTACGTATCCTACATCCGGTGAAAATCAAACTTATGTAGTTCTGCCTATTTTGACAAAAATGAAACCAACTATTTTTCTAATAAAACAAAACAAACGTTTATAACAAAACTATATTTTTTCTTCTTTTTTTTTTGAAATTTTGGCCGAGTTTCGGCGTATAAAACAAGTATTTTATTTTATATATTTTTTCTTTTTCTCATTTTTCTCTCAACTCTCTTCCCATTTTTAAGACCGGTCAACATGCAGACTCGAAGCAAATAAATGCACAAATAGCAAGTGAGATGCATCAGAATGGTCTCTTTGTTTTTTGGTAAACCTGTCCTAGACAGACCCAACCTCTGTGTTGAGTCTCCAAAGTCAAATGCACATGATGCAAATAAACGTTCCTACTAGGGATCCGGCATGAGGCTGAGTTATTCTAAGTTCAAAACCTGGGTATTTGTTCTAAACTTGTGTACTCGAGCGGACAACTCAAGTCGAGGAGGGGGCTACGTACCGGGAACCAAAAGGCCATCCGGCTTAGCAACTTGTCCGAGCCTCTTTCTTATTTTAAGGTATGACACTAACAGAATAGGGAGTCTCGACCAGCGAGCACATCCCCGGAGATGAGAAAAGAAGGGTTTTGTAACAGTTTTATATACAATTCAGATAATATTAAAGCGGTAAAAAGCAGTATTTAGCACATTAGGCCCAAACATGTAATAAAAATCAGATAAAAAATAAAGCCAATATAACAATTATTCCAAGCTCGAATTTCTAACCCTGAACCAGTGGTTCTGGGTCAATTTCCCCAGCAGAGTCACCAGAGCTGTCACACCTCCTTTTTACCTACATCCCAAATGGTATAATAAAAGGGAGTTTTTCCAATTAAAGGACAATCGAAATGGGATTATTATTAAAAGATTCAGAGTCGCCGCTTGGGATATTTATGGTGTCCCAAGTCACCGGTTTGAATCCCGAGTCGAGGAAAAGATTGAATCTGTTTAACAGTCCGCGAACCAGAAATCCCTGTAAGGAATTCTGTTAACCCGGGAGAAGGTGTTAGGCATTCCCGAGTTTCGTAGTTCTAGCACGATCGCTCAACTGTCATATTAGGCTTCATTATCTGATTTTAGAAACTTTGAACATATGTGCTCATTTTAACTTTCAACCGCTTTTATTTAATTTTAAAGAATATTGAACGTCATTTAAAATATGCTTTTGGCTCGCGTCACATGAAATGCACCGCAATCCGGAACACCTCTTATTCAATATTTTGGGATTTGTATTTGGGTCACATGAAATGTGCACCCGAGTTTAAGAAAGTAGATTTATTTAACATGCGCGCCTAAAGCAACTAGCGCGTTATTAACTTTGTGGGAGGCCATGAAAATTCGCTTAATGGCACGTCCCGGGTTCTAAATATTTTAATAGAAGTAATTAAAAATAAGGTCCACGCAATTTGAGATTTTTATTTGGCGCGGCGCACCTCAATTTTGCTTTTTAAAGGATGTTTTCTATTTAATGTGATTAAATCTCTATTCTAACTAACAGGTGGAAATGATTAATATTCAACCTATTGCTAAAATTCTAATTAATTGTTTGTGGTAATACTACTTAGAATGGTTAGGCCCAACACCAATAATAATTGGACAGCCGATAGGAGGGAAGTATCACTTGATATAAACAACGGGTTTGGGCTTATTAGATTGAGCCCAATCCTCAAACAAAGACAATTGTCCTTGCTGGAGCCTTAGGCGCAGGTCCACTAATGAAATTGAGAGGCACAAACACATGGTCTCATTGTCCTTTGACATTTGGGCCAGCACTACCCCTGCCTCATGGTAATTTGACGTCCAGGCCCAAAGAGGCCCAAACGTCTCTAATTGTGGATTCTTCATGATTCAAACCCCACATACACATACAGAAATATAGAATAAAGGAATTATAGGAGCCTGATCCAATAAGCTAATGTGAAATAAACATTAAATAATTTGTAAATCAATTTCGTATTTGTCTCCAATTATTAAAGATGATTTTTGCATTAAACACTAATCCTATAACCATGCATTAAATGCCTCAACCTCAATACTTTTAACTGCTGAATCTAAATGAAACTGGTTTATACACAAGATGCAGTTACTAGTCTTCAGATGTAGCTACTAAATTCATAGTGTATACACAACATGCTCAGCAATTGATCAACTTCAATCAACTAACTAACATGAATTATACACATTCTATTGTACTACATGAATTACACCAGATTCTCACAATAGATAAAATCAAATGTGCTTATACATTAACTCCAGACAAGTAAATTTAAAAGGCAAAATTAACAGAGTTTCGAATCAGAAAACAGTGCATAAACTTCATCTCTTGTTTTCTATTTCATTCTTCAAATTCCACGACAATCAATTAAGTTTACATGATCAAGTACTTGGATATGGATAGAGCAGAGAAAGAGTTAATGAATCAAAAGCAATAACAGCAACAATCAGTCAGCAAAATATCAATGAAACCCAACTTCAAAACCAGAATCGATATGCAACAACCCACAAGAAAAAATCCCACTCGAAAAAAACAACCCAGTAGACTTGGAACCAAGTTTTAAAACCAAGTTCAAATCAATTTTAACTTCCACAATGGAGAACTACTATTTCAGACTCTGTAAGAATAAAAAACCACGAGAATTGATCAAACAGTAGAAGTTTTCTTTCCCTTTTTGTATTTCAAAAATCTGATCTCCTAAACCTTCAACTCCAGACTTATATCTACCATGTATAATAGTGTGTATACCAGTGTGTATCAATGCATATATCGGAATGTATATCAGAGTATTTTTCTCTCACGCGATGTCCTCTTTTTTCTTCATTAATCTCCCAGTGTATCACTCCAAAAAATCTTTCAACCTCTTTTTTTCTTTATCTTCAGACCCCCCTTATATATCATTGGGTATCCTTTTTTAAGTGTATGTCCCTCTCCCTTTCCAGCCCGTGTATATCTTTTACACCTGTAGTTTCAGCCTTTTACCCCATGTTCTATCCTGATTTCCAACCTCTACAAAGGGCACTAAATAGGGTGTTATCTGCACTACTGATCTCCTTTTTGATTAAACAATTCGTTAGTTTAGTAGTGCACTAATACTTAGTGCTGTCAGACCTTGTTTTAATTATTGAGGTTCAATTTCCAAAACTAACCCCCTAAGACCCCTGTTATTTAACCTTAAACCCCAAATAAGTTATGGGTCGAAGTTGACCCAATGAACCAATGCAATTTGGACGAGCTGCTCTTTGTCAATTGACTCAGATACAGCCCAACTCCAAACAATATACTTAGTTAAAAATTGCAAACTCCGAAATGGTTTAACAGATCAACAAACTAAATGACTCAATAATTAATTGACTAGACTAACGAATCAAAACTAATTATCAAACGAAAACAAGTTAATATGTATGGGAAATCAATTTGAGAAAACAAAAATAACAAAGGGGTCGAGAAAAATGAGATGAAGCAGAAAAATAGAAAAAGAAAAATGAAAAATGAAAGCTAGATAAAACCAAAAGAAGAATAGAAAATACCTAAAATAGAAGGCAAGTGGTTGGCCTGAGCAGACCTCCGTCACCCTTCGATTTTGGCCGAAATGGGTTTTAATCATGTGTTCTCAAATGAAAACACGTGAACAAAACCTATTCCGACTTCAAATCTTCAAAACATGCCACCAATTTAAGTTTTTGGAAACTTAGGGTTCATCCGCTGATCTAATATTTGACGAGTTCAGGCGGGATTCGAGGAAAAATAATGGTGGCTTAGGGATAAGGAATTTATTGTAGTCATTTGGTGTTATTTTGAGCGTGTTTGGAGATGGTGCCGCAACCGGAGAAACTGTGGCGACGCTAGGGTTTGGACCTTCAAACGGAAATTCGAGAAACTGGGCTGGGATTCGAGGGAAATGGTTTGGGGTTTCGGAATGGGGGGGTTGAGGGGAGGCTACGGTGTAATTTTGGGGCTATTTGGACCACCGGAACTGCTGTGAGGCGATTTTCGATGGGCGGAGTTAGGACGGTGGAAGGCGGAGGGGAAGCTGGTATCTGAAGAGACGAAAAAGATGAGTGTTGGGGGGTTTGGTCTGAGGGGTGAGGGGTGCGGGACTTTGGTATATTGAAATCATAAAATTAATCAGGGTTGTTGGATGATTAGAATCCAACGGTCCTGATCGGATCACTAATTGAAACGGGGTCGTTTTGTTAACTTAAGGGGCTGGACCGATTCAGGAATTCGGGTCGGGTTCGGATGCAGGTAGCGGTTGGGAATCTGGAGGATTCTTGACCGTTAGATCGAAGAAAATCAATGGCTTAGATTGAGACGCTTGAAACGGCGTCGTTTGGCTGGGGCTGGAGAAGGATCGGATTTTGGCGGGTTCTGGGACGGCTTTTGTCTAATTTGTTTGGGCTTCTTGAATTTTTGGCCCAATTCCGGTTTCTTTTTCTTTTTCTTTTATTTTCTTCCTAAATTATTTTCCAAAATTAAAACCTAAAAATCCTAAAGTAAATCATAAAACCAAATTGACTTAAAAGTACTAATTAGCTCTAAATAATAATTATCACAAATAATTAAATACCAAATCATACAATTAAATACTAAAATGCAAAGTGCATTATTTTTTATGTTTTCTTCATTTTATAAAATAAGTAATTTACTACTTAACTTAAAAATTATAAAATTAAATCCTGAATGCAAATGCAACATATTTTTGTATTTTTCCATTAATTTAGACAGAACAAACATGCATTGACAAATGCAATCAATAACGAAAAATACCACAAAAATTCACAAAATTGCACACAAAGGAAAAATTATTTTATTTTGAATTCTTTGGGAGTAATTCACATAGGGCAAAAGTCACGTGCTCACGGTAAGTATTTACTCAAACATTACAGAACTCTATTTGCTTGATCCAAAATTTATTGCTTTCTTGCTCTGTAGTAATTTGCAAAGCATAAAAATCAGGTTGTGGGTGAATAACTCTTATGTGTTATCTACTTAAGTTAATAATTTTTTTGTATAAAAATGTAAGTTTATGATGAACAAAATTGGAAGAAAGAAAAGGAAGACGAACATTTACCTAATTGAAGAAGAAAAAATATAGTTGCAGAACCCTAGTATCACTTATATTGAGGAGAAAGAAAGGGGTCGTTGATTTGAATTAACTGGATAATGGATCTGACAAGGATTTGATGGAAGGTTATTAGAACAGGTTAGGATCGTTGGTTAATTTTTAAAGACGTAGATGTATTTTGTTTTAACACAAATATTACGCATGATAAGCTAAGAAAATACTAGGTGGTGAAGTTAAAGTCCAAAAATTAACTAGGTCAAATCTATTAGATATAGGGTTAAATTAAGGTGTAAATATCAACTATATAGGCTACTATCAATGCCCCACACTTAAATTATTGCTAGTCCTCGAGCAATTCACCACATCCCTAAGCTTTTCCCTCAACGACTCACACCATAACATTTTACAAAGGTTACACCTAGTAGTGAGCAAACTTCACCTCAAGAATCAAATCTTTCGTACCACGTAACATTCGCACATACTCAAATCACTCTATACAAGAGTCAAGACGTACATTTCCTTTGTGAATCACATGCCCTCACATCACACAAGAGAGTAGTTCCATATATAATGATAGTGATAATAACTAGGAACTAAAATACACAGAATTCGCTCACTCTCAAAAAGAACATTCACATGCCACAAAGATGCACTATAGGCTTGCCCATAGTGTAGTACTTGACTAATCGATCCCCACTCAGTCTAAGATCAATAGGAATTTATTTGGTTGTAATGTAGGCTAAGGGACGGGTAAGATATATTTGGATATAATGACTAACCTCGGCACTTTTAATACAATTACATTGAACTTCAAGATCATCGTTTTGTAAGCCAACACTCCACCATATTTATTTAAACATTCCCATACATTATGTGCAATTTGTACAAGCTACCACTAATTAATCACTACACAATATATTAAAAAAAAAAATTGTGGTGCTTCTCTTTTTATGCTTCACATTCTTCACCTTTTCTCTATTTCCATGGTGCCACTTCACAAACCAAACCCCCACCCCACACTTTTGTTTTTGCATATTTTTCAATACCATTCTCGTGCTTAGTGAGAGGAAAATTGGTTCAAACAGCAGGCTATTCAAATAATTGGATAAGGTTCACATTGTGGTTGCCAAAGAAACAAGCTTATAGGCTCAACGGGGTTAACTAAGATGTAAGGCATCCAGGTGGGTTTACTTTATATGTCTGGCTCAACAAAGAATTGCCTATATCACTTCTAAAATTGAATAAAGCTACTATTTCACTTTGCAAATACACAGGGCAAGTTCTAGGCATCAAATGTACAATATGGAATACAGTAATACTAACACACACATGATACATGACTCACTCCGGATTAGTTTATCAGAACATTCTCTTTTGAGTGTTCAAGTTAGGTACAAACATACAATTTTAAAGGCACTTAAATAAGATTCAACCTTTGAAGCTAAGCACTACAAAACTCTAGCGTCTATCGTGTTCAGGTGTAAAAACGCTAAGGGTTTTTCTTTTTCGATTTTAAGCTCGTCGCCCATTAATCCTAACCTAAAACAAAAAAAACAAAAATCTGCCTATACTCGGTTCAAGCTAAACCCTTGAAAAAGACCCGTGGCCCAAAGAAAAACCAAGGGGGAGTTACTACACTACCTAAAAAAATAAAAAATAAAAAATAAAATAAAAAATACTTTTGGTATTTTCTCTAGACTAACTTCCCTTAAGAAAATTGTCTAAAGGATCCGTCATTAGGAAGAGTCTCTATATTCTATTTTTTTCGACTTAGTCCCTCAAGATCCCGCCGAAAGAGATCCATCGTTGGGACAAGTCACTATTTTAACTTCCTAATGAGTTGTTACTTTATCACCAAAGCAATCAACACACAACAAATCCAAGAACAACAAACAACTAATTTTTACAAGTACAAACATACAACGAAGTCTCCCCCACCCCATACTTAAAATGAAGACATGTCCCCATGGCTTAACAATATAAAAAACAGTGAGGTAGAGGAACTTCCCTGAAAGATCACTCTTAATTGGAAACTATGTCTGGGTTCACATTGCAGGCGCGACCTAGAGCTCTCAACCAGCCCATGAATTTCTTTTTCGACTTCAACTGTTGGTCAGCCACCGCATTAATACGGGTACCCAAGTCAGCGACGGAGGTCTGCAACCCAGTCATCTCCTATTCCAAAGCAGCCATGTGAGTGCTCCGGCGCGGCTGTGATGGTCCTGCCTCATCCCCTCTTAGAGGAGCTGTGATCTCAACAGCCCCAACATCATCATCAAACTCATCAGAAGAGTCGTCACTGTTTGGCACCGGTACTCTTCCCTCGAGTCCAATTTTCTTTGCCCGGAAAGGAGCCTTCAGAGGTAATTTCCCATCAACTCGAAGGTTCTCAGTGACATTAGCAAGGCGGCACCGTTGGGTGACTAGCGAAGGGAAGTAGTGGCCCTTGATTAGCTCGGGCGATCTAATGAACATTTCATCACGGAGGACTCGGGCGACATCAAACCCTTGGTGAGTCATAAAGCAGTAGATCATAGCGGGCCCGTCCCAAGTAAGATACTATGAGTGTAGAGTCGTCGACAGTGCTACCCATTTGGGCATTCTGCCAGGTATACAGATTACCTTCTGAATTCTGTCCCAGTCAACCCTCAAGCGATGAGACATGATGTAATGATCGTCACCCGTGAATGTTGGGAGGCGATACGCTCTGCGGATGACCTCTATAGAAGCATGAACCCAGGTGTTGCACACAGTCACAACCCCATTATCGTTTTATCGCAAGTTCGCATAAAACTCTCTCTCTAGCTAAATATTGGCCTCCTCTAGAACCTCAAAGAAGATGTCCAGCTGACACCTCCTTAACTCATTAAACATATTGGGGCACTCCTTCACCAATGTTGTCCGATCGATGTGGACCTCATGGAGCAACTTCTTTGCAGGTTTCTGATTGTACCTTGTGTCCGCTGATTGAGATACTAACCGAGTGCTATCGAACTAAGTTGCACTGGCTTGGCCCCTAGCTCGTGAGGAGCCTCCTGGACCACTAGAAGAGGACCCGTTGTTTCATCTCTTACGAGATGAACTCATAGTACCTGTCAAAATAGAGAAACGTTTATTAGGACGGGCCCAAAATGTGTGACTATGGGTGGTTACTCAGACTTCACCACAACCATGTCACAACATCTCCTTATATCTTTATTGTGGCAATTTCCCAAACACATTGTGGGCAAGGCAATTATCTTCATATACATGGCCCATGGGAATCAAGAAAACTTCCCCAATTCAAATATCCACTACACCCACACACCCCACACTTGCTACAAACAATCAACCACCAATAACACCCTTTCAACATTCAATACACGACCCTTTTACCAACATATGCCAACAAAAACGAAATTACACTAGAAAAAGAAGAAGAAAAAAAAACTAAACAAAAATCCTATCACTAATGCAACATTATAACAAAATTGAACTGGCGTACAACACAAAATATAGAAAGAAAAGAGAAGGGGAGGTCGGAATTCATACCTTAGGGGAAGAATGTGAGGGGTCTTATGAGGGAAAAAGGAGAAAATGAGAGTATAGAGGGGAGAGTTAGGGTTTAGAGAGAGAGGGATATTGGGGATTTTTGGGGGAGTGGCATTTGTTTTGGGTGAAGGGGAGGGGGGAGGGGTTTGTGTATTTTAAAATTAAAAGAATAAGAGAAGAAAAAGAAAGAAAAAATTTAAAAATTTAAAAAAATACAAACCTGGTACCCCCCGCGGTTGACCGCGGTCGACCGCGGCCGCGGAGGGATTTAATATTGCGATACAGTGTGCTCCGCGGTTCACCGCGGTTTGCGCTGCGGTCGCGGTGGACTGTACATCCCTCTAGTGTTTTCTGCGGTCTTGGCCGCGATCGCGGGGGGATTTGTGCCTGAGGCAGTGTGTCTCGCGGTCCTGGCCGTGGTCGCGGGGCTAGCAACCTGTTTGTTTTTACACATGAATTTACATACTACAATTTGCAACACATTCGTGGGTTGCCTCCCACGCAGCACCTGATTTAACGTTGTTGCACGATACAAGTATTGGATCATCACTCCTCATTCGCGTACTGGGGTTCTTTCAAATTGATCACCACTGTATCCCCTTTTTTGTCGGCTATTCCAAGGTAATGTTTCAACCTTTGACAATTTACTGAGAATTTGTTTGTCCCATCTTCTGATTCGATCTCAACAGCTCCACTTGCGAACATTTGCACCACTCTAAATGGTCCTGACCATCGGGACTTTAACTTACCCGGAAACAATCTCAACCTTGAATTATACAGTAATACCTTGTCACCGGGTTTGAAATCTCTGTCCACAATGTGTGCATTCAGCTTCTTCATTCTTTACTTATAGAGTCGCATGCTTTTAAAGGCTTGATATCTGAATTCTTCCAGCTCATGCAACTCTGTCAGTCAATTTTCTCCAGCCGCATCGGGATCCATGTTCAATTGCTTTAGTGCCCACCAAGCTCGATGTTCTAGCTCCACAGGCAAGTGGCAGGCCTTCCCAAATACCAACTTTTATGGTGACATACCTATTGGTGTTTTGAATGCATTCCTATAGGCCTAGAGTGCATCGTCAAGCTTCTTTGCCCAATCAGTGCATGTGGCATTCACAATCTTGGTTAGTACACTCTTTATCTTTCCGCTGGACACTTCAACTTGCCCACTGGTTTCTGGATGGTAAGGGGTAGCTACCTTGTGGCGTACATCATATTTTTCAAGCAATTTCTCGAAGGCACTATTACAGAAGTGAGTGCCTCCATCACTGATGATCGCTTTAGGTGTCCCAAATCAAGTGAATATGTTCCTTTTTAGAAATCCTACCAGCACTATTGCATCATTAGTGGGCAACGCTGCAGCCTCTACCCATTTAGACATATAATACACAATAACAAGTATGTACTTATTGCCAAATGAGCTGATAAAGGGACCCATGAAGTCAATCCCCTAAACATCAAACACCTTTACCTCTTGAATCGGGTTCATAGGCATCTCATGGCGACGGGAAATATTCCTGGTCCGCTGACATTCATTGCAGCCCTTTACCCATATGTGCGCATCTCTAAACACAGTTGGCCAAAAGAATCCAGCCTCTAGCACTTTCGCTGCTGTCCTAACCCTCCAAAATGTCCTCCATATGCCGATGCATGACAAGCCTAAAAAATCGAAGATTGTTCTATCTCGGGGACACACCTCCGGATAATATTATCAACACATATTCTAAACAAGTAAGGCTCGTCCCAATAATACATGCGGCAATCACGATAAAACTTTTACTTTTAGATAGATGAAAGGTCATAGGGAACTATACCGCAGGCCAGGTAGTTTGAAAAGTCTGCATACCATGGTGCATCCTTAAGACTAGTTGCGAGCAGCTGCTCGTCTGGAAAGGTTTCCAGAATCTCTTCGACCTCGACTAATTTTTTAGCTCCTTCAAGTCGCGATAGATGATCAACGACTTGATTTTCGATGCCCTTACGGTCATGAATTTTGAGGTCAAATTCTTTCAACAGTAGCATCCAACGAATTAGGCGCGACTTAGACTTCTTCTTCTCAATCAAGTACCTGAGAGCTCCATGGTTAGTGTATACTATTACCTTGGAGCCAATCAGATATGATCGGAACTTATCAAAAGCAAACACCACCGCCAATATCTCCTTCTTCGTCACAGTGTAGTTGAGCTGTGCACTGCTTAGCATTCTGCTTGCATAGTAAATCGGGTGCATCAACTTATCCTATCGCTGCCCCAAGACTGCTCCTATAGCATAGTCGTTTACGTCACATATGAGCTCAAATAGTTGCTCACAATTGGGTGCAACAATGATGGGTGCATTCACCAACCTCTTTTTTAGTTCCTCAAATGACAACCTGCAATCATTAGAAAACACAAAGGGCTGATCCTTTTCAAGGAGTTTGCATAATGGGTTAGCAATTTTGGAAAAATCTTTTATGAATCACCGGTAGAATCCGGCGTGTCCCAGGAAACTTCTCACCACCTTGACTGAAGTAGGCGGTGAAAGCTTTTCAATTACGTCAACCTTAGCATGGTCGACTTCAATTCCTTTACTGGACACTTGATGCCCCAGGACTATCCCTTCCTATACCATAAAATGGAACTTCTCCCAATTTAGCACTAAATTTGTCTCCACACATTTTTAAGCACTCTTATTAAGTTGTGAAGACAGTCTTCGAATGTATCTCCCACCAGGGAGAAATCATCCATAAAGACCTCCATAATATCCTCCACCATGTCTATGAAGATAGCTAACATGCACCATTGAAATGTCGCTGGTTCATTGCAAAGCCCAAAAGGCATTCTCCGAAAAGCAAAGATGCCATACGTGTAGGTGAAGGGTTTTTTTTCTCTATCTTCGGGGGCTATTGATATTTGATTGTACCCCGAATATCCATCCAAGAAATAGAAGTGCGATCTCCCGTTTAGCCTGTCCAACATTTGGTCAATGAAAGGCAAGGGAAAGTGGTCCTTTCGGGTGGCTTTGTTCAATTTTCGATAATCCATGCAAATCCGCCACACTGTGACTGTACGAGTTGAGATCAACTCAGTGTTCTCATTTTGCACAACAGTCATTCCCTCCTTTTTCGGCACACATTGGACAGGGCTGACCTAATTGCTATCAGAGATAGGGAAGATGATTCCCACATCTAACCATTTGATCACTTCTTTCTTTACAAACCTCTTTCATGTTTGGGTTCAGCCTTCGCTGATGTTCTCTGGAAGGTTTGTGCCCTCTTCCAGGAGAATCTTATGCATACAGAAGGCTGGGCTGATACCCTTTATGTCTGCCGTGGTCCATCTAATGGCAGTCTTGTTTTCTTGCAGTATCTGTAAGAGTCGTTCTACCTGCACATCTAGCAAACCGGATGATATAATAACAAGCAAGGTTGAATCAGGGCCTAATAACACATACCTGAGGTGATTTGGAAGTGTCTTTAGCTCTAGTTTGGGTGGTTCCACTATTGATAGCTTTGCTGGAGGTGTAGCCCTTTTTTCTAATTAAGGGACTCAAACTGAGGTTCCCTTGTCCAGAATCCTTGGCCTTCAAGTGCTATGACCCATTCATCTAACCCTTCACTATCCATCTCTTCTATTTTTCAGACATGCCTCCAATGGATCGTTAACAGTCAGGGTCATGTCGTCTTCTTGCAGGATCACATCTACAACATCCACTAAAGAGCAATTAGCATATTCTTTGGGTCTCCTCATAGATTGCTGAACATTGAATATGACTTCTTTATCGTTCAGTCTCATTTTTGATTCCCCAGTCTCATTAGTGCTCTGCCAGTTGCCAAAAATGGTCTTTCTAGAATAAGGAGTATCTCCTCGTCTACCTGACAATCCAGAATAACAAAGTCTGCAGGGAACACGAACTTCCCCACTTGCACCAACACATCATCAAGAATACCAGTTGGCCTTTTCACCGTGCGGTCATCCAGCTGTAGCAGCATCGAAGTCGATCTAGCTCTGTCAATGCCTAATTTAGTGTACACAACCAGCGACGTCTGATTTATGATGGCCCCCAAATCACATAATGCTTTTGCAAAGGCATACCTCCCTATTGTGCATAGAATAGTAAAGCTACCTGGATTAAACATCTTTTGAGCCATTGGTCTTGTCACTACTGCGCTGCAGGTCTGTGTTAGAGTCACAGTGTAAAGATCCTAAAAATCAAACTTTCGCAACATTAGGTCCTCATCATCTTAGCATAACCGGGCATCTCCCTCAAGGCATCCATCAAAGGAATATTCAACTGAATTTGATGCAGCATCTCCATGAATTTCTTGTATTGAACTTCCTTCTTTTGTTTAACCAGTCTCTGAGGGAAGGGTGCAGGTATCACCCTTTGTGCACTGCTTGCTAGCTTATCTCTGTTGGAGTTTTTTGGCACAAGAGGTGCCCCCTGCTCTGCAGTTTGCTCATTCAATTTTTCCTTACCTTTTGCATCATGACTCTGTTCAACCACTACTTCAGTTGGCTCTGTTGTTTCATCTACCTCTAATGGAACTGGAGTGGCTAGTGTATTTTCCTTGCTGGTTTGTATAATTTCCTGCACTCTGTCTAAGTCTCTCCCATTCCAGAGAGTCATTGCCATCACCTGATTCAGGTTTTGCTCCTTGGGGTTTATGTTTGTGTCTGCAGGCAAAGTTCCCTGATGGCGGTTGTTTAAAGCCATTGACAGTTGTCCCATCTGCGTTTCAATGTTCTTTATGGCTGAATCATGTACTGACAACTTTTTCAACAATTTATTATTTGTCCCAATGAGTTGCTGAAGCATACCCCTGATTTCCATCATGTTGTTATCTTGCTGAGGAGGTGGTTGATATGTTAATTCCTGCTGATTTTGCTGTGGATAGCCCTGTGGTTTCTGATATGGTACTGGCACCATTTGGTTTTAAGGGTGCATACCCCCAGGCTATTGCATGTTATGCATGTACTGCTGATTTTGCGGCTGTCTCCATTGTTGTGCTACCTGTCTCTGCCCCCCATAGTTGTTGACATAATTCATATCCTCTCGTGCCCCTTGATTTTCACCTTCTCTGCTCCATGAATACACATAAGACTGATTAATGCAAGGTGTACACAGTCCTCCATTTGTTAGATTAACAACATGCACCTATTTTGTACCCATCTCATCAATCTTCTTAGACAGTATGCTTACCTGGGTCATGAGTGTGGCCATGTTCTTTGCATACGAACTATTTGGATCAAGAGGAACTGAATGCACTATGGGTGTCAGTGTTGTACCTCTAGTCATCCACTCCGAATTTTGTGACATCTTATCCAGAAGGATTTTGCACTCGGTGAATGTTTTACTCAAAAAATGCACCTCCAGCTGAAGCATCCACATTTGCTTTTAAATTGTCAGCTAGCCTGGTATAGAATCTCTGGCCGAGCATCTGGTCTGGAATGCCATGGTGAGGACACTTAACTAGCATCCCTTTAAATCTTTCCCAAGTTTCTTGCAAGGACTTAGTTGGTTGCTGCTTATACTGCAATATTTCATCAATCTGTCTTGCAGTCTTGTTAGGCGGATAGAACTTGTTCAGGAACTGCTTGACTAATTCCTCCCAGGTGACAATGGAGTTGATAGGGAGCGAATTCAGCCAAGTCTAATCTTTCCCGGTTACAGAGAATAGAAACAGTAACAGCTTAATAGCTTCCGGGGTCACATTTGGCTGCCTTTGGGTCATACAAATTGACAGAAAATTTTTCAAGTGTTGCTGCGGGTTTTCAATGTGTGATCCGGAGAACAATCCTTTATTCTGCAGTAGATGCCGCATATTGTTGGTTATCTGGAAAGTCCTTGCTTGGATTACAGACACAACTATGGTAGTGGCCAGGTTATTAGCTGTGGGATGTGCCCAGTCATAAAGTGCAGCTTTGGGCATAAGAGGTGCCACTACTCTTACGTTGGGGTTTGCTGGCGGATCCCCAACGTTTCTAATGACGTTTTGTGTGTCACCCATGTCAAATTCGAGTTGGTTTGGTTGTTGGGATTGTTGTGTTCTCTTGTTTGCACGGTTCAATGCCCTGAATGTTTTCTCGGGGTCTGAGAGTCCTTCTAGCAGTTCTCCAGTCCTCAAAGAATTTCTAGGCATACACCTGAATTCCACAAGAGTTCAAACGTTAGAATTTCAATGAAAAGATTGGGTATAGAGAAAACTGACTACACTAAGAATTTTTGTACTTCTTTCAATTGTAATTGAAAACACCGTTAATTCCCCAGCAACGGTGCCAAAATTTGATAATGCCAAACTATGCCTTATAAAAATACACACGGACGTAGCAAATATAGTATGAGTAATTCTGCCCAGAGTCGAACCACAGAGAATTAACCTATCAATTACTTTTGTCGGACTTACTAAATTCACATAATCAATTTCCCCAAACTTTGTGATTCACAATTGATGATATATCTAACACTAAACTAAAAATAAATAACAGATGAAAGTTAACTAAGCTTGCTTGTATATAATTAGAAGAAGGTCTAAGGTAATGGTTTCCCCCGTTGTTGATTTCCTTGGTTGAATATGTTTTATAACTGAGAGTTAGTTGTCTCCATCAATCATGAACGCTCCAGCTATCATAAATATTTCTCAAGCAATTATGATAATTTAGTAGACGTACTTTCTCAAGCTACGCTAGCTAGATTCGCTTTACGGTTCACTTAGATTGCACCCGAGGTATCATTATCTCTAATCCAACCTCTAAACCCTCGGTTATGACTCTCGTCTATACTCTGGGAGTGATGTTGTTCATACAATTACCTAAATATGCACTCTCTCAAGCAGATACATAATAAATAGGGACGGATAATTGAGGGCCCTTTCAATTAACCACAATCAAGACGTAGATGAACAAATAGAGATTAACAACCAATTCAAAACTATATTAATATAACAACCAAATCAACCCCAACGGGTTTCACCAAAATCTTAGATTAAAGTATTTAGCTACTCATAACAAAGTAAGAGAAAACAACTAAATTATTCATAATGGAAGAATTGCAAGAAAATAGAAGAGATAAAGAACTATGATGTTTTTGGGTGATCTCTCACACTAGTTCCTCCTCCAAAGGTAATCTCAAAATAAGCCTCCCTTATCTTGGGAGAGTTTCTACATCTTATAAGGGTTTTACAAAAGTTTTTCTAAATTGACACTTTAGCCCTAAATTTCCAAGTCCATGAACAGTTCACTGCGGCCGCGGCGTGGACCGCGGTGAACACTGCCCAGTCTATTTTTTGTGCTTCGTCTTCACGATCTTCCACGGTCGCGGTGGACTTTTGTCCAGTCATCTTCTTTTGCTCCTTTGTGTTCGAGTACTTCTTGAGTGGGTGTTTTCTTCACATTATTGCCTCCAAACACTTCATGTTGCTTCTTACATATAATATTCCCTGCAAAACCAAATAACACTATTTAAAGCATTTTGTTGGCAATTTACCTTATAAAACAACAAAAAAGCATGAACAATTAAGGTGTAAATATCAACTATATAGCCCACTATCAAATGTCATGATACATCTTCATCGACCTAGGGTGAATGGAGTACCACAAATAATGTGCCTCTGACATAATCCTATCTCGTAGACCTGCTACATTTGGAACACACAAAGGACCCCTGTATCTAAGAACCCCAACTTCTTGGATCTCTAACAACGGCTTCTTCTATTGCGGAACTCGCTCTCTCAATTCGATCAACTCTGGGTCCTCGTACTGCCTCTCCTTTACTCAGCTATGAGAGATGATTTTGTAGTATTTTGGAGTACAACTCCACCATTTCCAGAGTCTACTAACCGAACCCCCAAACAAGTCAATTGATGAATCTCTCTGGTTAATTGTCTTTTTTCGGCCTCAACATATGCTAGCTACCCATAGATCGGCGACTTAAGGCATCTGCTAGCTTTCCTTGGATGGTAGAGAATGTTAACATCTTAATCTTTTAATAACTCAAGCCATCGCCTCTGTCGCAAGTTCAACTCTTTTTGCTTGAAGATATATTGCTGGCTTTTATGAACTGTGAATATATCAACATGAACACCATATAAATAATGCCGCAATATCTTAAGTGCATGGACAACCGCAGCTAACTCGAGGTCGTGGGTTGGATAATTTCGTTAGTGCTTCCTTAACTGCCTTAAAGCATACGCAATTAACTTCCCATGTTGCATCAGGACACATCCTAACCCAACACCTGAGGCATCATAATACATGGCATAACCATTTGGGCACTTTGGAAGTGCTAGAACTGGCGCTGAGGTCAACCTGTTCTTAAGCTCCTAGAAATTTTGCTCATAGGCCTCTGTCCACTGAAACTTAGTTGCTTTCTACGTCAACTTTGTTGATGGTGCTAAAAGAGAAGAAAAACCCTCTATAAACCTTCGGTAGTATCCTACTAAGCCTAGAAAGCTATGAATCTCTGTCGGAGTGGTAGGTCTAAGCCAGGATTTCACAGCCTCAATCTTCTAAGTATCTACCTTTATACCTCCGTCAGATACAATGTGCCCCAAGATGCTACAGACTTCAACCAAAACTCACACTTAGAAAACTTAGCATACAGCTTATTACCACGAAGGGTTTGGAGAACAGCTCGCGGGTGGTCCATATGCTCATCCTCTGAACATGAATAAATCAGAATATCATCAATAAAGACTATCACGAACAAATCTAAATATGGCTGGAATAGGCTATTCATCAATTCCATAAATATGGCAGGCGCATTCATCAACCTAAAAGACATGACAAGGAACTCGAAATGGCCATATCGGGTCCTGAAGATTGTCTTGGGAATATCTTTCTCCCGAACTCTAACCTGGTGGTACCCCAAACCTCAAATATATTTTTGAAAAGCATTTAGCTCCCTGCAACTGAACAAACAAGTCGTCTATCCTTGGAAGTGGATACTTATTCATAATAGTTACCTTGTTCAATTGCCTATAATCGATACACATACTTAGTGAGCGGTCTTTCTTCCGTACAAACAGTACCGGTGCACCCCAAGGTAGGGTACTGGGTCTGATGAAACCTTTCTCTGGTAAATATTTTAACTGTTCCTTCAACTTTTTCAATTTAGCAGGTGCCACTCTATATGGGGGGATGGATATTAGTTGCGTTCCCGAAAGCAAATCGATGCCAAAATCAATCTCTCGTTCTGGGGGAACACCTAGAAGTTCATTTGGAAATACATATGCGTACTATTTGACTACTAGAAAAGACTGAAGTGTAGGTATGTCATCATCTGCTTCTTTAACTCGCACAGTATGATAAATGCACCCTTTTGCAATCACTTTTCTCGCCTTCAAATAGGGAATAAATCTACCTCTGGGTATCGCTGTATTACCTACCCATTCAAGGACTGGGTCACCCGAAAAATAAAATCTGGTTGTCTTTTCTGGACAATCAACTGTGGCATAACAAGCTGCCAACCAGTTCATGCTCATGATAGCATCAAAATCCAACATCTCTAGCTCAACTAGGTCGGCTGAGATCTGACGATCACAAACTGATACCATATAACCTTGGTAAACCCGTATAATAATAAATTATTCTCCAACCGGTGTAGATACCGCAATTGGATCACTTAGTATTTTAGGCATAATACCAAACTTCCCCGCGATAAATGGGGTAATACATCATAACGTAGATCATGGGTCTATTAAGACATAAGCATCGTGAATTATTGTGTGCAACAAGGTGGTTTCTATCTGTGATTCATGACTTGATCATATTATTGTTCTGTACTAGTTAGAAATATGAATTGCACAGGTGATTAACGATTATCATTTATAATTTTTTATTATATTACCTCATCGAGGATAGTTATCATACTTGCTGAGTACATGGGATCAGTCGTACTCATACTACACTCTGGACTTAATTGTGCGATCCAAGTGTTTTACCGAGCCATCAGTAGCTGAGGCTTGTTGCTGAGTATTCTTCAGAGAGATGAGGTAGAGTTGCATCTTGATCGCAATCTTGGCATCTCTTTTTATTTTGTATTGTTGTCTTTCATTGAGACAGTATTGTTATTTGTCATTTCACACTTGCATCTCTATTTTAGAGCTCGTGACTCTTTATTTACCAATTCTGGGAGATTTATTATGTATTGACGTTGTTATGTTATGTTGATGGCGTTAGAGTTGTATTATTTTCATCATTTCTGCTAATATGATTCGTTATTATTATATTTGGCTTGCCTACCAAGTGCGTTAGGCACCATCATG